>JAMAKE010000027.1:330808-368412 GCA_023628695.1 Nectriaceae sp. PG4201 | reverse complement strand
TTTTAGCTATATATTAATTAAATAGCTTGTTTTTTAAAGTTTAGAATTTCTACTTTTAGCTGTACAGTGTTAGTGCGCCGCATGCTTGGGTGCGCCGCATGCTTATGATATACGTTACCGAATTATATAAGTTGACTCGGAGGCGGCGGCCATATCAGTGTTGCTCTTAATTACCTCTGATATTAACCGTAGCCCGACTCCAACAACGCACCCATTTCATCAACCCAACCTTTACATCAATCCTAACCTTAAGCCTGACCTCAAGCCTAAACTCGATCCTAACCTTGTTGGTAGATAGTTCACTGTTGCTTTAATAATGAAGTTGACGCCGCGTACCCAAGAAATCGAGAATATACTTTGGATTTTACCAGACTTTTGGTACTCAGGCATTCAACTCCTCTGTGTATACTATTGTAATACATGATGGGTCTGCCACTGTGCATAATGGATCGAGTCTGGGAGGTGAGAACTAGAACAAAGTATTAGTAAAGCGAATGGGTCTATTTCTAGATGGAGCATACAGTTATAGACAGCATCAGCCTAACTACTAGTAGCAGTACTCTAATGGGATTTAGCATTCCGGATACTTCTCGATAGTTATGGCAAAGCATCCATGACCTTTTTTTGGCTGCCCTTGATACTACCCAGAGACCCGAAGTGTTTCTAAGAGCACACCGTTAGTGCTTGTCACATATAAGCGCCGAAGGGTGTTCCTATAAATTGGCTTAAAATCTCAATAGGGAGGGATATCGGCTTGCCTAGTTACTTCAACTAGATCAATGAAGTGACAACGGCGAGGTATATACCCTTGTTTGAGTTACGAGAGCTGAATACAAATGCATATATCGGGACTGCAGCAGGAAACTGGTCCCAGATTATTCTTCACATCTCTCATGCTAGATAAATAGTAGAATATCAAAAGAATCCTCCTCTCTCGTGTACTTCCAACAACTGCGATACTTCTTGACTTAGAAATGAACTCTTCGGGGCCCCTTTCTGTGCATTCCATATGCCCGATCTCTCCGGAACTGATGAACTGCTTGGTTCCCCAAAGCAAGGGAAGGAGCAGGCAGACCGGTTTCCACACGGCGGTTCGAGGATGGTACCTTCCCAATAGATTAGACTGTCGGCGGATGGGTGTCAACAACCGTCAGAATGAAGGTGCCCCTTAGGCCCTTCCTTCCTCGAATCCAGATAGTAACGTGATGGACCCTAAAAGAACAGCTTGCAATTTTTTCCATGAATCTCTCTTCCGCCTTTTTCATCTTCATTCATATTTTAAGATGTCCGCTCTCCCCCCCGCCCTAAACATCGACAAACTTTTGGCCCTCCTGGAGAGGTACCTGGCCCCTAAACATGGGCCAGACCTTCCAGGGGTGCAGGTGACAGAAGAAGAGCTGGCTTTTGCCGAGAAGGATGCCCCCCGGTCTTGGGCGACCCGTTTTCCGTTTCCCCGACTGGGGTGAAGATGGCGCCGCCGCCGCCGCCACCACCACCACTCCTTTCCCCTCTCCCTCCCTCCTCACCTCCTCCTTCTTTCCCTTACCGCCGCCGCCGCCTCCGCCGCGTTCTCTTCTGTTGCTGGCGTGTTTCTGGATTTTTTGGTTTCATGGCTTCGCCTCTACTTCGATGGCTTTGCCTGTTTGACAGCTCTATCTGCTTCGTCTGCCTCAACGGCTTGCATCTCCTTCGATGGAACTGCTTGCTTACATAAATTCGTCTGCTTAGCCTGCTTCAACGGCTTCGGCTCTACTTGGATGTGGGGTGGAAATACCTTCTGGTCGATGCGCTTATTCTACTCGATATCTGCAGTTCACATGCGCTGAAGGGGTCTGTATTTGTGTATTTCTGACTTCGATACGTCAGTTGAATCTGTAACTCTCACGCTACGTAAAAGTTCAACTGAAGAATCTGATTTAAGGGGGACTTTGAGGGATCACAAAGCTTGCTTCTGGCTATCTGCTGTTTGTTGTTTGTATTTCTGTAGCAGTTGACCTATGAGTAACACGGTATCATACCCAAACCACCGCCGCTTGTCTCCCACGGATTGAGTCAAGTGAAAATCTTCGCAACGCATCATGTCGTACCTGTAGATGAACGTGATTAATGAGACCCATACATGAGCTTCCAAAAAAGCAGTGGATGGGTCCAAGATCGTACAGGTGATGCCGTTGACCAAGTCGGTTAGACCAATATAGGAATGTTTAGGCAATCGTCTGCCTGTTTATCAGTGAATCAATGCCCATAGTATCAATCTAGCCAGAAGGCGGGTTTCTTGACCACGGGAGCCCACTGAATCACGGACAATTATGAAGCAATTCCCATCAAACCTCGATCATGGGATTATAAAATAAAACTTCTTGCTCCTCTTTAGTTCATCTTCTTAGCCTTTTAATCACTTTCTATTCTTCCTCGAGTTTGAACAATTGAGCCCCAGCGTTCCTCCAACTTCACCATCTTCTGTGTCCATTTCGTTATCAAGAACACACTTACGATGTCTCAATCATCATCTTCACAAGCTCCTGCTGCGAGACTGGTCGATGGAGTAGCTTGCATTGCCAGCCAGGACTGGGATGCTCAGAAATTGAATGTCCAGCTCTCTCATGGCCTCACCCCCCCTTTGCCAGTTAAGCAAGGAGATCGAGCCTGGGCCTTCAGGGTTCATTCTGGTTACGCCTACGTTCACTTGCTTCGTGATAGTCCACTTCGAGGTATGTACATGATGCACGCTTACCTGCCGTGGAACACTACTGATATATTCTGTGAGCAGGCTGGGTGCCTACTTCGGTTCTGACCAAAGGCGAAAGGTACACGACACCCCTCCCTATTGAGATTCCAAGCCAACAACCGGGAACAATCTTCTGCGCTTCAGATGTGCCAAGCGTTGGCAATGTGCTTCAAGAAACCCTTCGGTGTCTTTGGGAGAGTATCAAAGACAATCGACAAAGAATCATGGACGCTTTGCCAGGACTATCAAACAGCGCCCAGAACGTTCTATTCCACCAGAATTCGACTAGATATGCCGATGCCATCTATACCTGTGCGTCTTTACTCTCAATTCATCCATGCCACGTTGCTAACAGTTTGTTTCAGGTCTGATTCCCCAGGCTCAAGTGATCATGAGCAGTGGCATTTTCGACCCCATGGCTCTTAGAACCCTGCGTCAAGTGGACGCAGCATATCCAAAGGAACCAGGCTTATACTTGAGGCTCTACCAGAATTTTGGATCTCAAGCAATAAACTCTCGAGTATACTCTACGGCAGTATACGTTGGACAGACAGTGAATTTTCAGACTCGTGATGGAGCACATCGGTTAAGAACAAATGCAGCGGGGAATACGAGGTCAAACCACTACCGCATTGCAAGCCGTGCCCAAACAGTCAGGATGGTTCCTATTTTTTTAGATAAGAAACACAATTCAGTTCCCGACAAACTAGCTTGACATCGCCGAATTCTCCATGGTTTGCCTTTTCTACTCTTGGTACCCTCATCTATTCACTCCTTCTAATGCCAACTTCATGGGATCGTATGGAACGGACTTCGACGCTGCTAGCGTCTTCTCGCAAACTATGGCGAATGTGTCGCAGAAGACAGGCTGGGCGCCGCAACCCTCCTTAGGTCTCAACTGGAACACACCGATCATCAAGAATTCTACCTCGCTTCAGAAGTGGCTCTCGTGGTACGAAGAGGCTGATAATATGTATATCTATCGCAGCCGTCGACAGATACGCAACGACACACAATGGTGTTCCATCCACTGGCATTTGAGCGAACTGATCCATATTCCTAAAGAGATCGCCACTGCCGCCGCCTTTCAGCATGGTCAGACTGTTCATGTTGTTATTGAACTGCGGAAGGATAGGGAAGGAAAGTATTTGTCTCACCCTTTTCGATTTGTCCGCATGCCGTCAATTGGAAGGAACCAGGAGTTGGAAAAGCTCAAATCATTAGCCATCAAAATCCAGTGGCTTCCTGAAGGTGGCTCGGAATGGAAGCAATGCTATCTTGGGCGTACTCAGATATGGAGTGCTGTCAACCAGACTAACATCTTGCACCTCTATCGCTGGGGTCTCATGGTATTATCAGACATAACTCAGACAAGCTATTCCAACGGCCCTGACTGGACCGTGCCACGATGCCAAGCGACAGTTCAGTTCCTCGAATATGATCATCTTCAGCAGAAGCTCCGCGCTCAAATCATCAGACCCAGAGTTTTACCTTGGCCTCAGGCTCACACGATGGCAGAGAATAGAGCAAGACTTAATCAGATGTTCCCTAGAAGCCAGTTCCCAGATACCATAATCGGCGCCCGCCCTGGCACAGGCACAGGTTTCTTTCGCAGCAGTGCACGGAATGCCTGCGATATTTGTGTTTCTCAACGTACAACGGTATGTGTAACAATTGTGGTTTCTAGTCTCCCTGGAAGTGTCACTAACTTGATGAATTTTGTTTTCAGACAAACTGTCGATACGACCCCGAGGATGAGTCCTGCCAATGTTGCAGGCCCCTTAACCGGCCCTGTACGTGGTCCAGAGGAGGCGATCTCATGGAGAACCTTGTTCAGGGAAGTGGCGCTCTTGAGGAACTCGCAATCGCGGTAAACCTCACGAGAACCCAAGGAGCGATGATTGCTACTTTGGCTTCACCACCCTTTGATCCCAATTTGGAGGCCGAGGATCATGCAGAGCTTGTATACGAGTGAAGCCGGTTTCAAGGTTTGGGGGCTTAAGTAGCATTCAGATTGTGGCTTTAATTACAGCTTTGCGTGTATAGTACTTGATACTCTCTTTCTGTCTTGAAATGTCTTGAAATGTGATTTGAGCAATCACGAAACCAAGAAAGTGCCAAAGTCTTCCACGTAAATCCGTAGAAATTGCGGTGCTACTGATTCAGGGTTCCAATTTGAGCTACGCAGCAAATTATTGGATATTCTTGGCCTTGAAGCGCAAAATCAGGGTTCTACTTCCCGCTATGGTTCATCAGCAGTGTGCTGTAACTATACCTCGCGTAGCAGTGTGACAGCGCGCTTTGGTACAAGTTCACAGCGCTCAAAATCACCACAGCACTTAAAAACGACTGTGATTGTAAAAATTCTTGCTCAACTCAACAGTAAGTTAACGTGCATCATGCTTCGGATTTTACCAGTCATCTGGGTATAACTGCACTAAATCGGCTGATTATCTTCGACACCTGCCATGTTGAGTACTATTTAATTCAAGCTTATCAGAGGGTTAAAGAATACGCCGCACATAGCGAGAGACAGACGTGCCATTGTAATCTTGAAATTTGAATGAAAATTAAGCCCAGAGTCATGACATTGTGATTGAGACAAGATTGCTTCAGGCTTTAGTTGCGACCTTAGGCCCCCATAATCGGCAGGCGGCATTTCCAAGATAGGAACGTGGGGTCGCCCAATGACATCAATCATGGACTCCTCCGCTTTCGCTTCGATTATCACGCTTACAAGTTGCATCAACAAACAGGCATTTGTAATCCGACCTCTCACAATTGCCCTCATAAAGCCGGGCTAATGCAGCAGCTGCAGTTCCAGGTATAAGGATACACTACCTGCTACCGCTTGGAGTTCTCGACCTAACTCCTGCATCGGGGTGACAAGGACAGAATCAAAACACCAAAATGGGCTCAACATCAAAAGAGCGTGGAATTCGGATCGCCATCGACCGTGGCGGTACGTTTACCGATTGCGTCGGAGAGAGAGATGGAGAGGAAATCGTCGTCAAGCTCCTCTCAGAGGACCCGTCCAACTACAAGGATGCCCCGCTTGAGGGCATCCGACGCATCATGAGCCACTTCCTCGGACGGGACATTCCTCGAGGTGAAGCGTTGGATACTACGAAGATCGACTCGATCCGCATGGGGACGACCGTCGCAACCAACGCCTTATTGGAACGAAAGGGAGAGAAGATCGCTCTGGTGGTGACCAAAGGATTCAAGGATTGCCTGACCATTGGCAACCAGTCAAGACCTAAGATCTTTGACCTCGCAATTAGGAAACCAGATGTACTGTATGAGAGAGTTATTGAGGTGGATGAACGCGTCACCCTCGAAGACTACGCTGAAGACCCTGAGAGGACCATCTCCGAGGCCGAAGCCCAGGTTGGAACCAAGGAGGCAGAGGGGAAGGATCTTGTCCGAGGATTGTCAGGGGAAACCGTGCGAATATTGAAGCGAGCTGAGGAGGAAGAGGTATGGGCCAAGCTGAAAGACGTCTATGACCAAGGGATTAAGAGCATTGCTATTTGCCTCATGCACGGATATACGTACCCAAACCACGAAGCTTTGATTGGTAGGATAGCCAAAGAAATTGGCTTCAAGCACATTTCTTTGAGTCATGTGCTGATGCCCATGGTAAAGTTGGTACCACGGGCGACATCGGTTTGCGCAGATGCCTACTTGACGCCTGCTATTCGCAAGTATATCGATGGTTTCCAGGCGGGATTTGAAGGTGGCCTAGGTACTCAAAGTGTCAAAAAGGAGGAGGGAGCAAAGGGCGCTAGGTGCGAATTTATGCAGAGTGACGGTGGTCTGGTGGACGTTGAAAAGTTCACAGGCCTAAAGGCTATTCTATCGGGGCCTGCTGGGGGTGTTGTTGGATATGCTATCACTTCGTACGATGAAAAAACCAAAACGCCTGTTATTGGGTTTGACATGGTAAGCTTTTGAACTCTCTGGACGATGACGTGATCTAACTTTCTATAGGGTGGTACTAGTACCGATGTTTCGAGGTACGGAGATGGAAGATACGAGCACGTTTTTGAGACCACAACAGCGGGCGTGACTATACAGTCTCCTCAGCTCGATATTAACACAGTCGCGGCTGGTGGAGGCTCTCGGTTGTTCTTCAAGAATGGTCTCTTTGTGGTCGGACCCGAATCTGCCGGGGCACATCCTGGTCCTGCGTGTTATCGGAAGGGCGGTCCAGCTACGGTAACTGATGCAAATCTCTTTCTTGGTCGTCTACTTCCGGAATTCTTCCCCAAGATTTTTGGCAAGAACGAAGACGAAGGCCTGGATGTGGAAGCCAGCGAGAAGGCATTAAAGGAACTTGCGGAGCAAGTCAACCGGGAAGAAGGAAAGCCCTTGACTGCAGACGAAGTGGCATACGGATTCCTGACGGTTGCGAATGAGACAATGACGAGACCAATCCGGTCAATCACGGAGGCGAAGGGGCATGACACCTCAAAGCATAGACTTGCCACTTTTGGAGGCGCAGGCGGCCAACATGCTGTTGCTATTGCAGAGGCCTTGGGAATCCGTCAAATTCTTATTCATCGGTACTCTTCTGTTCTATCGGCGTACGGCATGGCCCTTGCCGATGTCGTCGACGAACGTCAAGAACCCGACTCGGCAGTCTGGAAGGACGACAGTAAGATTATTGGCGAACTTCAAGCTAAGATGAGGAAGCTCAAGGACCAGTCGACAGCAGCCCTTAAAGATCAGGGGTTTGAAGAAAACGAAATCGTCTTCGAAGAGTACCTCAACATGCGCTATCGCGGTACTGAATCCGCCCTTATGATCATAAAGCCAAGCAAAGAAGAAGCCAAGAAGAACTTTGAAGGCAAGGACTGGGAATTTGGAAAAGCTTTTGTCAAGCATCATCGATACGAGTTTGGCTTTATATTGGATGACCGAGACATCATTGTGGATGATGTCCGTGTCCGTGGTATCGGAAGGAGTTTCCGTCATAAAGATGAGACGGTCGACCAGCAGCTGAAGACCATTGAACGCCAAGGAGTCGTCGAGAAGAAAAAGCATGGCACCCAGCAGGTTTACTTTGAAGGAGGCCGAAAGGAGACACCCATATATAAACTCGAGGATCTTGACGTGGGTGATTCGATCCAGGGACCAGCCATGCTCGCGGACGGCACGCAGACGATAGTTGTGACACCAAAGGCAGAAGCATTGATCACAAAGACTCATGTGATAATTAATATCGAAAAGGACGGCCGCAAAGAGGAGTAAGTGATCATTCGTGATCATCTCAATACCTCAGCAACGAACTGACACAGTTAGGCATGACAAAGAGAACGCTGACCGAGATGTTGACCCTATCATGCTCAGTATCTTCGGACACCGCTTCATGGCTATTGCCGAACAAATGGGTCGTGCCTTGCAAAAGACAAGCGTCAGCACGAATGTCAAGGAACGCCTCGACTTTTCTTGCGCCATATTTGATGCTACCGGTGGCCTTGTAGCGAACGCTCCTCATCTTCCGGTACATCTTGGCTCAATGTCCACGTGCGTCCGTCGGCAGGCAGAGATTTGGAAAGGAAGACTCGAAAAGGGCGACGTGATCATCTCAAATCATCCCTCTTATGGTGGAACACATCTACCGGATGTGACCCTCCTTATGCCGGCATTCGATAAAAAGGGGGAGAATATCCTCTTTTATGCAGCTTCTCGAGCTCACCATGCTGATATTGGAGGTATTAGTGCAGGGAGCATGCCTCCGCACTCACGAGAATTATACCAAGAAGGTGCCGCTATTCGGAGTGAGAAACTCGTGAGCGGCGGCAAGTTTGATGAGAAGAGGGTGACTGAATTATTCTACGACGAACCAGCTCAGTATCCTGAATGCAGCGGCACAAGGTGCCTGGCTGACAATATTAACGACCTCAGAGCCCAAGTTTCAGCCAACCAAAAAGGAATTTCTTTGATTGAGACTCTGATAGATGAGTACGGCGAAGAGACGGTCCAGTTCTACATGGTCAACATCCAGAAGAACGCGGAGCAGTGTGTTCGGAGACTTCTGAAGGATGTTCATAAGCGGTTCGAGGGCGAAGAGCTTTCAGCCCTTGATCATATGGATGATGGATCTCCAATTCAGCTCAAGATTACAATTGACCCAGACAAGGGGGAAGCTGAGTTTGACTTCGAAGGAACCGGACCTGAAGTCTATGGTAACATCAATGCCCCTCAGGCCATCACTTACAGTGCAATAATCTACTGCTTGCGCTGCCTCATCTCAGAGGACATACCCCTGAACCAGGGATGCCTGAGGCCCATCCACGTAAAGATCCCACCCAAGTCGATCTTATCTCCATCGCCTGGAGCTGCGGTGGTGGGAGGCAACGTCCTCACCAGCCAACGCATTACAGATGTCATCTTCAAGGCATTTGAAGCATGTGCGGCTAGCCAAGGTGACTGTAACAACCTTACTTTTGGCTTTGGCGGCAACCTGACCGGTACGGAGGCTATCAAAGGCTTTGGGTACTACGAGACGATTGCTGGTGGTAGCGGAGCAGGACCGGATTGGGTGGGCACGAGTGGCGTGCATGTGCACATGACGAACACTCGAATTACGGACTCCGAGATCTTCGAGAGACGCTATCCTGTCATCCTGAGGGAGTTCTCCATTCGCAAGGGGTCGGGGGGCCGGGGCCAACACCGCGGCGGCGACGGCGTCATTCGAGATATCGAGTTCCGCATACCCCTCCAAGTGTCCATCTTGAGCGAAAGACGTGTGTATCATCCGTACGGTCTCAAAGGGGGTGAGGACGGTGCGTGTGGTCTGAATCTATGGGTTAGGAAGGTGGAGAAGACGAGTTGGGAGACGTCACTGAAGCGATTGCACAACAAGGATGAAGCCGGGGAGACCGAGTATGAGGAGCGTCATATTAACATGGGAGCCAAGAATAGCGCAGCAATGAAGGCAGGGGACCGGATTATAGTCTGCACTCCCGGGGGTGGAGGCTGGGGAGCGGAAGGAACAGAGAGTGTGGCCAAGAAGAAAGTCGATCACATGGAGGCATGGCGGAAAGGGAGCGCTGCGGCAAGGGAGGATACGGCTTTGCAGGTTTAACTGGAGGATGGTTGGTTCCTCGTTCCTAGTTCCCAAACCATGTACGGACATGTACTCTGGTGAATGTATCGGAGTGGTCCATCTACCTAACGAATGCAGAGATATGTCCGCACGGAGGACTAAGACGAAAGAAAACCCAAGTCCGAAGCAAATATGTACTGGGAAAGACGGAAAAATAAACGATCGTTGGGATATTGAGGTAATCTTGCAAGCTTGTGGAAAGGAATCCACCTACAGGGCTGGGCATGCGTCTGACATGCATGGGTGTCATCAGGCAGGCAGACCAGCCATATGGATCACGGAGGGTCAAAACTCGCTCAATCAGTGCCATGATCATCGCAGAGCCGCATTCCCCTCCAAACCCCGCTCGTTGATGTCGAGGATTGGCCGATGCAGCACACCTTAGCCGGCAACACCGCTGAATTTGCGGAAGATTGTGTGGGGGTTGGCTGGAAAAACTGCTCAATGTCTCTATTTGTCATCGAAAGCATGAATAAGAGATGATTAAACTTGTCTTTTGGATCTTGGGGAAGGTGGATGGCCGGGTGGTGTGGGTATCGGGGAAGTTGTGGAGGTTTGACAGCCATGGAGGATTGGCAGCGATGGAGGATTCGTTGGAGCGTCGATCTAAGTTGCGGAGGACATCTGAGCGTGAAATTGAGTGTGCATCTTGTAACGGACCTGTAAGAGAACCCATCTGATTCCTTTGTCAAAGCTGCAGATCGTAATTGACCTACTCCCTGTCTGCTAAAATGACAGGTATCGAAATCAACATCCATTTGCGAACTTGCAAGGTAAATCGAGAGAGCCCGAGGACCCTGGCGCAGATTAGTGCCGAAGGCTGCCAGGCTATCCCGGAGAGACTCCGAACGGTCTTAGCACTGGACAATCAACGGCTTCCGTTCAAGCCCCTGAATTGAATCCAGAGCCTCGTCATCCGAAAGTGCAACAACTCGCAGCATTTGTAGCCCCTTCATAGCCAAGGGATGCTTGCCAAACGGTTCGGGGGTTCCTATTGGAAGTAGATCTGGGCTAATGATAACAGGGTTCATTACACTCAGTTGAGTTCCCGGGTTCACGGGCGCTTACACAGTTTACTGGTGGTGTTGCCATTGCAAGATCTCCGGAACCAAGAGCCTGTTTCAACACCGAGATGACGTTTCCATCGGAATGGCCCCTGTTCCATTGGTCGGTTCTTCAGTTGTAAGGTGTGTCGGCTGAAATTTGTAAATCTGTTAGGGTATTAATCCCGATGGTGTCTCGATATGTCGTATAATCTAAGCTGATGATCTAAATCCCCCGTTCTCTAGACGGGAGTTGTTATTAAAAGGAGTTACTCCACTTCAACGCATGGTGTAAGGGTTCGCGGCCTCGATTCAGGCAAACACCCTTCATGGTTGCCTTTAAGAAGGAAATCCCGAGCGAGTGTCCAATAAGCTCGCCGAGTTTCGTGACGGTGGTTATCCCATGATAGCCATTGTTTTGATACCCACTACCCTCGAGTCACCACCTGTTTCTCCACAACTGAACCTCAAACAGCCTGATTGTCGTCGAATGAGACACGAGCCGAATGGTCAAGTACGAAGAAAGGAGTACAGGCGGTCGTCTCAACTGTTACTTCCTTGTCTGCCGGGGTTCACGAGTTACTGCATCAGGACGAAACATTATACACTAGTCGTATCAGTTCTAGATTCGAAGAAATCAATCCTGTAACAACAATGGGTTGGAGTTCCTGAGTCTTAGGTTGACGTTGAAATTACCTCTTTCACGCATCACGTGGTTCGCTGTGTGGTGCTTAGGCCCTGGGTCAAAACAACTTCCAACCTCACCCTCTTCTTCTCCGTCGTCAGAAGATGGGAAGTTTCCACGATCCATCCTCTTCCCAGCGCAGCAGATTTGGGAACGCTCTCGAATTTTGCACCTCGATCGTAAATCGGCGAATCAGAGACATGCATGCCAGCTAGCATGGTGAGGCAAAGCAAGGCGTTCACGGAACATGACCCAAATTCTAGCTGCCTTGGGCAAAACATCCACCCAGCGGAACCTGAAAATTCCTGAAATTGAGGCTCATGGTACAAAAAGTCTTTTCGATATCGAATCAAAAGAAGCATCCCGATAAAAGTTCGCCACATAGCCCCCCTGCCAGCCCTACGGCGGGCTGTGCAGGGTTCGATGCATTAGTTCGGCCAGCGATGGGCTGGGGCCGAGACACCCCTGATGGATCCTGGAAAGGGACTTTTGGCCCCCAAGTTGACCTCTGTTAACCTCGACCTCAAGATCTTCGTTGCCCGGTGGACTATACTTTCGTCCCAGTCTGACGCGGGCCTCCAGGCTCCAGGATCACTGCTTCTGTAGCGCCGATGAAGCCTAGCCTGCTGCATTGTCGGGTCACCAATTACACGCGAGGGCCTCAGCCCATGAGTGAATGGATGAGACTGGATGGTTCTCTTCTCCCACGCGACCCAATGTGTGCTTTGAGTCTTGGCCGATCGAACACAGGGCGCACCATTGTGTGGTCATACGCCCAGGGAGTCGGCTCTATATGCTGTCTTATTCGAGGAGAAGTTTCTCGGAATGTCCAAATTGAGGTTTGGGTGCTTGGGAGACATACGCCACCATTCACCTGCCTCAGGTAGAGCAATGACGGTTGCTGAACATGAAGATTTGTCACGATACTAAAGTTGAGGTATCGCGGACGTCCCCGACGCAGCCAGTTCCTAAGGGTTTAGTCGAATGGGTGACGATGAAGACTTCAAGCTATGTCTCGAACACATGGGGGAAGGTATCCGCCGTGAAGGATTTCAATTCCTGCTGTCGGCTTCCTTCCAGGTTTCCATCCGTGATCTCCGTCGACGCGTTGTAAGGCTGAGTTACATTACCCCCCTCGGCGTGAGATATCGCAGTGCACCTCAGGCGTGTCAATATATCCCGAAGCCGAACGGACGTGGAATAGTATAACTTCCGACTCAGGCGCATGAACCAAATACAATTCCAAGACCCAAAACAAACTCGGCTGCTTTTTTTATTCATCTAGACACTGAAGTTCCATTATCCGGCAGGCGGGCCGATGGGTTGCGGTCAGAAGAGGAAAAGATATGGCGTGGAGTACCGCATTAGACCGCGATCATGGTACTTAATCTATGAGCAATGTTAACGATGTCGTAGGTTGTCGACGTCGCGTCGTATCTCTTCCTATTTGCTGGGAAAGATTGGTCAAGTTCCCCCCTACTCTCGTGCGCCGCACCCTCCCCACCGTTATATGCGACAGAGACTGGTTACAGTTCCCCTGAGTCCGCCGAGACCCGCAAAGGGTGTCGTGATCCCGCATGCCGTTCAAAGAGCCGCCGTCTTCTAGCCTCTGAGTCGTTACGTACCCACCACTTGCGTTCACGGGTGACGGTGATGATGGATGAGCTTCGTTCTTGGCTAAGCAAGGATGGTGGTCGTGTGTCTTCACAGCTTTCTGCCTGTGGAAGAAGGGGCTCTTTGCCGTGTCTCGCCCTTTGAGTCATATTGAGCCAGTGAGAGTTGTACTGAAGGTGGTGTGGATTTCCGTATCATTCAATCGGAGGTGGTTGGCCACGACT
This sequence comes from Nectriaceae sp. PG4201, assembly GCA_023628695.1. Taxonomy (NCBI): domain Eukaryota; kingdom Fungi; phylum Ascomycota; class Sordariomycetes; order Hypocreales; family Nectriaceae; species Nectriaceae sp. PG4201. The sequence goes on along the minus strand of JAMAKE010000027.1, from coordinate 355,001 downwards.
CGATTCGCTCATTCGAGGTACGACTTTTTTGAGAACCGGCAGTTATTATATGGGCATAGCGCAACAGTGATTCCCCTCCCCCTGGCCGAGATACTATTTAGATGATGAAGTCCACGACTTTTTCAGGACATCCACCACGCTCTTCACTTACTTTTGCTGCTCCTGTTGCCATGATGCGAATCGCAATTGCTGGTGGGTCTGGCTTAGGCGGCTTCATTGCTGAAGAGCTCGCCAACGCTGAGACTGCCTACAACGTCGTCGTTTTGTCGCGATATGTCCGTCACCCACATCCCTCAGCTGACCGTTACTAAGTTCAACCAGAATCGCCAGTACTCAAATCCCGAAATCCAGGTTTTAGTGGTCAACTATAACGACCCTAATACTCTATCCTATGCCCTCCAGGGGGTAGACCTTGTCATATCGACTGTCACTGGAGACGAACAACTTGCCCTTATAAACGCTGCAGGCTCCAACAACGTGCGGCGTTTCGTGCCATCCGAATTCGAAGGAGCAATTGAAAAACGGCCATCGAGCAACGATCCGCTAGACCATGGATCTTCCCAAGCTAGAGCCCTCCTACATCGGTGGAAGGAGGCACCTGGCAAGATGAAGATGAAGTACACCATTTTCTCGTGCGGAATCTTCATGGAGAGATTCCACCCGAGTGGCCTTCGCAGCTTTAATATCGGGCAGAGCTCAGGGGTTGCTGCACCAGGAGACTATATCCTGAATATCAATACCTCTGAAGCGGAGTACGTCGAAAAAAACTCCCGAGGCCACACCGTGCGCGTCTGTATGACGTCTGTCTACGATGTTGCGCGCTTTGTTGTCGCCGCCATCGAACAGGGTGTACGAGACTGGCCTCGAGAGTTTACCATGCGCGGCGATCGTCTATCTCTCGAGGATATCGTGAGGGCATGCAGCTTTGTCCAAGGAGGTATGTATCAAACGCGCAATAGTTCGGTTGATGCTAATAGCTATCAGCTGCGTTCTACCATCATAAGCAGCAGGCGGATGATTTGCCGGGCCTTATCAGCTACTACGCTGAGAATGGCGACTTCGAAAAAGCTGCCTACTACCAACGACTTCATGCAACAGTCAATGGGCGCTACGACTTCAGCCGCCACAATTTGAACGATCTTGTTGCTGACACTGTTCAACCGGTCAACTTCAGTCAATGGCTAGCAAGTGTTTATGCGACTTGATGCTTTGATTGGCTTCTATTCTGCGATGGTGTACATGTATGGGTGGTTATTGTGTTACTGTTGCGTCTCATCGCGCAAGTTGAACCTTCCCCTTCTTTTTACTTTGCAACTTTCAGTCTGCAAGTGTGTACCCATTAGAGCGTTGAGCTCGCGCTCGGATCTCCTCTTGTATGAACTGAAATACCTAAATTGACCTCTATGAAAATCTATTGATGCTTACTATTGTTTATCAAGTTAAGTACCACTTGGTAACCGTGATTATTGGTTCCGTCTAGCTTACCTCGACTCATACTCTAATCTCTACCCAGACTTGGTGCTAATGTCGACCCTGTCTTATGCTCAATCCTGACTTCAATACTATTCTTAAATGCAGTAGCAACTATATGATCCGCACATGTGTTCCAAAGACCTTCTCGGTGGGTTAGGACGTGTAATTTCGTACCATAGTACAAGGTTAGCCCATGGAACGAACGACAGAAAGCCACGTTTGATGACCGTCATCTCTACCGCACGGGTGATCTAGAAAGAAAGGTCCTTCTTGTATAGTTTAACTAAACTTCCCAAGTTGACTTTATCATCTGCTATGATTCGCTAAGTTCGATAACTTTGCATGGGATTCTAGACGCTCTTTTACCAACGAGATCAATAGCCTCAGAGTACTAATCGTGTTACGGTTCCTTGTGTTCAAAGACAGGGCTATGGAATATCACAAAGTAACTTCTCTACTTGTATTTGCTCATTTCATCATAATTGTCCCTCTAATCTGCGATTTCTAAGGTTGAAACAAAGGCAGTTCTCTTTGATCCTATAGCCAGTGTTGAAGTACCACCCGTTCACCTCTCATTCTTTATCTCTCATTTCTTGTTGTGTATTTTACTCTGCGTCGTTATGGTCATTGCCGTCGTGATAGCAAGTTGATGTGCCCCGAGTCTGGTTTATGTCTCTTCCAGTCTGATGCGTTGAATCCAGTTGATCCAGCCTACCATGTCTTGTGTCTCAAATCGAACGTCTGTGTCTGCTCATTTATCTTCACGCATCATTTCCCCTTCGTTTCGGGTTCGTCGCCCTCAAGGTCAAACTCCTCCCCGAACTCGGTCACAATCCATAGACAGAACTTCTCCCACTCCACTTGCCACTCCTGCATTCTCTTAGCCTTGATACCACCTCCCAGACTCGCTTCTTTCACGCCCTTCATCCATTCTATCTGGTTTTGATCTTCAAACGCTGCCCATCGAACACTGTTCTCCGCGAGGCTGCCCAAGCCAGCTAGGCCTAGGTTTTCCCAGCCCTGAAGCGCTTGCCAGAAGTCATGCGACATACCAGCTGTGTCCTGGCCCAACATGGCTGGGTCGTCGTTGCAGAGACTGCAGGGAACGCCGCGAGCGAGTAAGGCTGGGAGAGGATGGGCGGTTACTGAGCCGCATAGTCGTAAGACTTCATTTGAGATTGGGCATGATTCGATGAGGATACGTTTTTCCTTCACCATGTCAATTAGAAGCGGATGCTTATAAAGACTGAACGCATGCCCAATGCGCCGAGTTCCTAGGAGGATAGCGTCAAATAGGTTGCCATCTGTGCTCGTACCATCACCAAGGGTCTCTCCAGCATGGAAGAAGAAAGGGAGGTTTACTCCTTCCTGGGCACACTGTTTGCGGAACCAGAACAACTCAGGAAGCAGATCGGCCAGCGGACGACCTAAGTCCTCGGCTCCTACAAGGTCATATCCAGCGACGAGCTGAGGGAACTCCATCTTAGTAGCAATGCACTGGTCCATATTCTCAACGATAGGACGAGTCTCCCAGCTGCGAAGACTAGTCCAAATAGTAGTCAAGCCCCAGAAACCCTTTCCTTCAGGAGACGCTTTGAAACGGGCAATTTCTTCTTCAAGAACCTCGAACATGTGGACGTAGTCTTGTTCGGGCTCTTCTTGACGATCTCGGCAGTAATTAAGTGGCCAGGTGAACCTAATTCACTGTGAGGAAAAGAGCTTGGGCAATAAGATTTACTTACCTCAGTTCAGCCCATCTTACACCATCATCCATCAACGTTTTCATCAGGTGGCGGAGAAATGCGCGGTACACCGGTTCGTAATGAATGATAGTGGCGCATACCATGAAGCACTTTGCAAACTTGACCCAAATTGCGTCAATACCGTGGTGTTGTTGGTGAATATCAGCCGTAGAGAGAGTACATCTACTCTTCAACCACTTGAGAAACCCGGTTCGTCCGCCATCGGGGAACTCATCTGCCACCTTGGTAAGGAGAATGAAACTCTCAGGTTCGTATTTTTCATCCCAGATTGACCCTGAAGTCCTCTCCTTCGCCCTATATCGGAAACTTAACGCTGAATCTTCCATCGCTGTTTGGTTGGTGAGGGGTTGGGAACTCGACATGTGCATCCCAGGGGTCCGCATAAGCTCCTCGAGAAGGAAGTCGAAATTGACCATTGCATCCATATGAGCGTGTAGTAAGCAACCCTTTGGCATTTTCCGAATAATGCTCCAGAGTTTCGTGCTTTCCATGCGGTCCTTGGCAAGCATGAACATCATCCCCGGAAAGATGCATTCGTTGCTTGACTGCGCAAGGTCCTCCTCAACCTGGGGGGTCCAGATGGTAGAGTTCTCATGGTCTCGAATACGGTCGACAATGTTGCAAGCACGCTGGGCGATGGGCGATAGAGAGGCTCGAAATGAAGCATCTGACCGAGTGGTCTTCTCTTGGGTGACCAGTTTCTCCCGTCCCGAGAGATACTGCTGGAGAAAGGGCTCGGATAGTGATGGGATGTCTTGGGCAACCTCCTCCCACTCCTCGTTTGACATGGTCTGATCTGCCATGTTGGACGATAGGGACAAAATCCACTGAGAATGGGACAGGGGGAGGGGCAGCTTATAAGTTGTGGCTTGCGATTAGGCAGGGCGTGAATTCGACGAAATCGTGAACAGACCCAGCCAGTATGAAGTCTTCTGAATGAGTCACTTTAGAATTTCCTGAGGCAGAAATATTTGTATTCAGTCTGTGTCTCCTGAAGAGAAGTCCAGGACAAACCCCTCCCGGCCCGATCTGGCAGGTCGTTGGATATGGAATTGCGGGGATGTATCGTGCACCAAAACGAAACGTATCTGAGCCTTCTTTTGGTTCCGAATAAACACACTTGAGAACTTGCCGAGATGAACGGTGTCACGAGTCAAGCCGTGACAGTAGGGAAAGAACGGAGATGCCTACAATGACGTTTACAAACGGTGACGGAGGTCACCAGACGGAAGTCGGTCAGATAGTGGATCCAGGGCACCCACGTGACCAACCCATGTCTCACCCTTGGCTGTCGATCATCAAGCTTCGGCTGCTGGTTCGCCAATGCCTCACTATCACTGACTATCACGGACGCTCTCATTAGCAGCATCACCCAGAGCTGTCACACGCTGCTAGCCAATCTGCGATCCGAGACATTGCCTTTGGATGTTGGTGGCTTGATGAGCGAAATGCGAAGTCCCCGCATGTTCCCATCTTCAAGCATGGCATAGCGTTGGATTGCATTGCGTCCCTCAACAGATGCGGATGCTCAGGCAGTCTGCAGAACTGAGTGCATCTCCAGAATCCTGCATTTGACGCAATGCAACGACCGTTCTCCTCTTCCGGCCGACCCGATTATCGAGCATCGAAGAAGAAGAAAACCGCTCAGTTGAAGCTATTGCCGAAAGCTTTTCCCTCAACAGTCCTCGCCAGTTGACAGTGCCTATGATCCTCCCATGATACTAAACGTACCCCTGATTTCGCCTTAGCTCCAGGAACCAATTCGCAGCGCCACCAATCGACGCCTCTGCTGCCCATCCATTCCCGTCACCTGCACGACAAGTCACAGTTCCTGCCAGCGCTTGCGCCCCGGAAGCACCGTGATTGAGAGCCTTAAGACGTCCTTTTAATGCCCTATTCCCTCATGCAGGGCGATGATTCGAGGTAGGTTGTGCCCCGTCTTAGCGTTCTCATGATGTTGTGTCCCGCAACTACACCAACCAACTGCATGTACGGGCCTTCAAGCGGTGTTCTCAATCACCCTATTGAGGGGATTGCTTCAAGGTCGAGGTGTGATTGAAGAATCAATCAGGAGCTTAATAGCCGGTCAAAGAAGTACTTAAGGCTTCTTTAGTCCTCACGATGCTCCTCAGTTTCGTCATCGCCGCCTTCGCTCCTGCACTGCACTTACTTACACCGGCCACATCCATCACCCAAGTGATCCCTCACATCAATACTCTTTACATCCTTAAGTTCCACCTCCTCTCACCTATTCCACCCTCTCTCCCCCTGCCTCCCCCTCAACATGACTCCTTTCACCTTGTTGGCTCTCTTTTGTACTCTAGCAACAGCAGCCGTTCTCCCCCGTAACAATGTCCCTGCCGGCTCTTGCTGTTTCAACCTCTATGATGACCACACTGGTGCCATCGTCCAACAAGATAAGAAGAACGGTGACCTTTACTTCAACTCAAATTACCCTTCTGGGTGGTACTGCATCGATCTCTCTGACTCGCGAAACATCCTCTTTGATGATTTCAACAACGCCTGCTTTCTTCGACCCAACAGCAAGATGCAATCCGTTGGCGAGTTTGTTTGCCTCGACCCTACCCCCGGATTCAACTCCTGGACTCTCAGCTCAACCAATCGTTTGCAGCATGATGGGCTAACCACCTGGTGGTCATGCCCGTCGCCTACGGTTGGCAACTGGATCTATGGCCAGGTAGAAGGCTCAACCGCGGGCTGCAAACAGATCCGTCTGAAGGCAAAGGGCTTTCAGGGAACGTGTGGAAAGCTGACGGCCCGCGATGAGTTGGAGCAGATGGCATAGGCGCCCCCTCCATCACGGCCGTTCTGCAAACCAGGCAAAGCTCATATCACTCCCTCAACATTTGTTGTTGTGGATTCTCGGAATCTTCTCTTAAAATCTACCAGGGAGTCCCGCAGAGAAGCTCTGATATCGAAGAACACAAGTACCATTTTCCAGTTTGACTTTCCTTCAGACTTTCCACCTTCTCAAACCGGCTTCACCTCCGCTGGTCGTTCGGTGAGCAACTCGGCAAAAAATATGTCCATAATCTGCGGCCTATTTGTCAACCTTCCCTTCTGCAGCGACCTACCAAAGGACTACCCTTGCTTCGAATGGAGTGGAATGGCGCATCAAACTCTCACAAACTCAAGCATGATCTGGGAGGTGCTCAATCAAACTGCTCCAGTAGGCGACTGGAGGGCAGTTCCCAAGGTACAACTTGTTCCAGGAGAGCGAGTGCTAGTGGGAACTTTCATATGTCCCCCACAAACGGAACCGTATTCTACACGCAGTATCAGGTTTCGCGCAAGAGGGATAAAAAATTGGAGTCTCAGGTTTACGCAGGCTGGTGTCGGGAACAAGTGGCATGACGGGGTCGGGGCATTCATACACCCATGCATACATGGACGTCTCTAGATTTGACTTGAGGCGACGGTATCGTATTACAGTTGGTTTGGAGTGAGCGATGCAATGATGATTTACGACGTCGTCTTTCTTTCTTAAAAATAGGGTTGGTCAAGAAAAATACCTTTCAGTTCAGTACAATCTCAGTTTCCTAATTTCGTCACTTGACGCTCATACTATCCTAATCGCCCACTTACAGTCTTGACACCTCTTTCTTTGGACTTCCGTAGACAATGGCATGGTCCTGGGCAAGCTGCTCGCCTACAGAACCTTTCGAGCGCTTCTCAATGACCCCCTTAACCTCCAGGAAACGGTGGAAGATATCCTGTGCCACTGCATCCCCGTCACTACCAGCGTCAACATGGAGCAAGACTGCCACCAACAACTCTGCGACATCCCACAGAAGTTCTCTAGCATCGACCATCAACTCCGCCTGTGATTCATTTAAGATCCTCTCCTTCAATTCTTCCCATTTCTTCAAGGGATCCCAACTTTTCGGATTCGTCGTCTTTCCTTGGAACTCGGCTGCATTCTTTATGAAGTCACCCACTGCCTCTAGACAATCTTTTCCTCCCTTTGGATGTTTCAACGCTCTGATGAAGTCCGTGCTGAGCACATCAGTCGTGCCCTCCCAGATCGGCAGCACGCAGCAGTCGCGGTAGATGCGCGCGATGTTCAAGTACTCCTGGTCGTCATTCAAGAGGTAGCCCACACCGCCCAGTGATTCCATGCATGAGTACAAGACAGACACAGCTGTTTTGCAGACGTACGCTTTCGTCAGTTGGGTCAGAACCCGGAGGAGTGGAGCGGTGTGTTTCGGTAGGGGCGTCAAGGCTTTAAGAGCTTGAGATATTTCCAAGCCGCTGGATGAAGGGTGCTCTGAAGTGCCTAGAACGTAGGATGTGAGATACGTGAGCAGCATGATACCTCGGTATTCGGCCGTCATTTTCGCCAAGGTCCTCATATGCAATGAACTCTCCGCCAATTTCACTCTCACTCCCTTCCCAGATCCTATCTCCCTCACGCGAGCATACGCCCGTGCGATACCAAGACCACGGCCAACATATCCCACTGCCGCAACGGAGGAATGAACCCTCGTCAGAGTCAAAACAGTGCTGATCTCCTGGATCCCTCGACCTTCTTGGCCGATCATCCAGCCGCGCATATCTTCAAGAACCAGTTCGGCAGTCGGTAAAGACTGGGTGCCCGACTTATTCTTCAAACGCTGGATTCGGACACCATTCAAAGCATCGCCATCTCGACGTGGTATACCTGTAGATGTCGTGGCGAGAGGATCGTGCTTCCGCATTGGGGCTAAGAATGTCGTCAGGCCGCCTTTGGATGTGCGGGCGAGGAGGACGGTCATATTCGAGTCAGTTGCTGACGAGAACCATTTGAAACCGCTGATACTCCATGGCCCTAATGGGATATTCTCTTCCTTCGAAGCAACGAGTGTCTCGCCCGTCGGCTGGTACACAGCAGTAGTTTCAGTCAAGGAAACATCACTTCCTCCTGTTCGCTCAGTCATCCACTGCCCGCTAGTCCATGCATAGTTCGGGTCCCTAGATATGAGGTGACGAAATGCATTATCAAATACTCTCCGCTGCTCATCTGAAAGCTTGGACGCAAGACCCGGGGACGTCAGATGTGTCAATAGAAGACGTGCCGCACCATCCTGCATTGCTGAGGGGCATGTGACATTAGCACACGACGGTTCCCAGAGATGCAGACGAAGGAACTGGAGCGGCCTTGAGAAAGGGCCATATGGCGTATCGTAGCCGGCAGCAACGAAACTATCAGAGCATGAGTGAGCCAGCCCGGGACAGAGACAGGAATCAAAGAGTGGGTTACCCGTGAGCCAGACCAAATTTCTGAAGTTCCCGCCATCCTTCACCGGTGACAAGTTCACCCTTCCAATTTCCAAAGGCATCACGTCCCGACCCCTTCAGATACGGCTTATTGTGCTCGGCATCAGTGGCCCAAGCAAAGACTTTGTCGGATAGCACTTCATCGGCCAGCGTCGCTACCTCGGCTTCGACCTGGCGGGCTACTTGGCCAGGGAGAAAGACTGAGAGCTGTCAGTCAATATAATTCAAAACATCCGTGTCACGTTGGATCATAAGATTGCAATTTGGAGCTGCTTACGTTTGAAGCATCTCTGGTAAGATGCGTCATCATAGAACTGATTCGAAAGGACCGGGGACTGCTGGAAGAACCCCTTATCGGCTCCTGATGACTCCATGCTGACTTGTCGAGGATTACAAGATGAGGAACACTCACAATACCTTTAAGCATTTCTTCCCCGGGTTTGACAGTTCAAGTAGGTCGGCATGGAGGTTGGATCACAGGTCAGCGGATGCATTCCGTCCTCAGCTGATGTGGGGTTAGCCACTGGGGCCGAGGCATGAAACCCCGAGTTGGGAAGGTTGGGCGGAAATAATTCCGGGACTCTTCATGATCTTGCGGAGATGGCAACACCTGGATGCATGAACTTGGATTGGGTGAGGACCAGGGTTCCAAATACTGAACTTTGTGGGTGGGTTTTGCTCAAAGATGGACGATCTTCCAAAAGTGGACGGCTAGGGTTGCGTTGTGTGTTGTTTGGGTTCAAGAGTGAACGCATCCCTCAATGTTCAAAGGCTCCAGCGATACTGAACACTTCGTAAAGGAGAGTTGCTGAGTTTAATAGACCCTAGCTTGTTTGGTTTTTCTCAATCCGGCCACATTTAGTCTACCAAAGAATGGAATGGGCCCTTCTAGGGCACAGCCGCTGCATCGATGGTAGAAGGTTGTTCATAATCTATACTTTTCAGCATTAATTGATACATCCAAAGCTAATGAAGGACCTTTTGAAGTCTCATACCACGCGGTTCCGACGTTACTGGGTGACGATGGAGACGCATAGGCAGGAGAGTGTCTGGACTTTCCGGGGAAGTAGGATGTTATGTATAGGGTAAGCAGCAAGCTCGCAAACCAAAATGTCGTCACTAATGCTGGCCTTGATATTCAATACAAAGTTCAAGAAGGGTCAATTAATTGCATGCTTGAAACACCTTCCAACCCAATTTCTGGAAAAATACCCAAATCAAGGCCCCTTTATTTGACATAGACGCCAAATTCTTAGGAATGCTGAATCGAACTGGAATCAACCGAATCCGTAACAGCCAGGTGATGATGTTGCTTCACCCTCTTATTACTGACAGGCATACAAGAACCATCTTTAGAAAAAAAAGAATTCCTACCAGTATTACCTTGCGCGACCATCTTGTCCAGGATGATATGAAAGTCGAAGGAAACTTACGGAAACAACTCGCATCGACTCGTCATAAGTAGAACAAGCCTTGGGTCTTCAGAGTAAATCAAGTTCGTGGGAAAAAAACAGGGCACTCAATACATCCTGCCTATTAGCCAAGGCCACGTTCAAAGGCAAAGCTTGTCTTCATACTCAATACAAGATGCGGTAGCAATCACGACAGCATCGGCATTCTCTTTCCGACCAGACCTTGGCCTGCGTCGAAGTCGTAGAACCGCTAAAGAACTTGCCTAGAACTGGCATGAGATCTACCATTAGCGACGCGCGTTGAGTCGGCATTTGGATTTGCTCTACCCCGATCCGTAAAGAATCGGCTTCGATGGTCTTGGCCCCGCGTTTCAGGAGCCAAGTGATCAACGCCTTGGTGGTGAGGCGCGAATAGCAGCTCTTCATCGTTGGCACACTGCCACACCCTTCGTAGCCCCATGACCTCATCTGAGGCTGGTGTCTGACTTGGACGAACCGTTGCGAGAAGCGTCAGCCAAGTCATCGTACCCGAGAGCCTTCCCACGTTCTTTTTGCAGTAAAAACCGGCTTCATGCGGTTTCAGGCGTCATCATCATGTGGTCGACTCTTGAGCACGCGTGGGTCGCTGGTCTTGTGGTGAATAAATAAGACAAAGGTCGACTCTTTCGAATTCTGAGATCGCAAACTAGATTCCAGCAGACATTTTTGAAGTCGCATCCAACGCCCAAATCTCCAAAACCGAGCATTTTACTTTCCAGCTACTGCAAGTAAGCACCAAACGGCCCACCATGGCTCTCGATCGGATTGTTAGTATGGTTCTTCGCGCTGCGGAGCTGGTCTTCGCAGCGATTGTGGCTGGTGTGACGGGCCATTTCCTGCACCAGTCCCACGCCGATTCATGGGCAAACGGCCGCTTCATCTACACGGAGGTAGTCGCCGCCCTGTCCATAGTGTTCGCTATAGTATGGTTGATCCCTTTTTCGGGGACCTTTATCCACTGGCCGATGGATATCTTCGTCAGCATCCTGTGGTGGGTTGTCTTCGGACTGCTCGTTGATGTAAGCCTCAACTCTCACTTACACGCCCTGGATATAAGATCTGTGAACTTTGCTAACACTTCATTAGTTGATTGGCGATAGCTGTGGTCATGTCTTCAACTGGTCCAACGTCGCTCCACGCGGGGACCAGTGCGGAAAGTTCAAGGCCGACATTGCATTCGCATTTCTTTCGGCGCTCCTCTGGCTCGTATCTGCTCTTGTCGGCTTCTTCTGGGTTCGTAACCGTGAGCGCCGTGTCGCTAGAGCCGATGCCGCCCACGCCCGTCGCGGTGGATGGTTCCGCCGCAGCCGTGTTTAAACAGGAGTTTCGAAGGGCTTAATTCAAAGGATGGGAGGGAGATCACTTCTGCAAGACGATCCGAGATCCGTCGGGTGAAGGTGCGGGTAAGATGCGGCGTTAGTGCTTCTGAAGGTAGTCGAGAGAGTTGGTGGCTTTGGTTGAGCAGATTGCAGGCTTCCAAGTTCCTGATTGATACCCGTGTGACAATTCAGTTACTAATCGATACGATAATATGCTACGAGAGTCCCTAATAATTCCATATATCTCTTTTAACACTGATTGTCTCAGCCATACCCCTCCAATGCCTCGTGAAGACAGTGGATATTCTGAACAATTAGGTTTCAAGGCAGAAAAGGCCCCTTTGCGTGCTTTGATGATGACGTAGCCAAGCAATGTTGCAATGTTGCAATATTGCAGTGGAATGAGGGCCAGGCGTGCCAGGCACAAATACGGGATTCAAAACAAAGCTGGAGCATTCAGTGCCTAGCTCCGGAGCTCTCTCCGACTGAAGGCATGTGTCAGCAAGATAAACAAGGAACGGCAAGAAGGAATCAGTCCAATGTTAGAAGAAACTCCATCTGATCGAGATCCCCCCTGCCTGTCGTGGAACCACTTTGAACTATCCGAACCCTCTTCGTGGCCAAAGAAGCGGGGTGTCTCAGTGCTTCTGACATTGTCTTCTCCCCCCAAAGCCTCTCCGTCATTCTCGCCTGGTGACCCTGTTTGCCCTGATTGCCCGCATATCCACTCCCCTGCAGTGAAATTTCCGAATCGAGGAGTGAAATCTCTGCTTCTGAGAGCCTAGAGAGCAGGAGTGGCAAGTTACAGGGATCAAACGGCAGCTCCCCACCAGCCACATCATCGATGATGGCATAACCCAGATTATATGCGGGGTAGGTGAGCTCGCGCCACCACAGCCACATCTCCACGTGCTCAGATCTATCCACTGACGTCCCAAATCGCCTGCGTCACTGAGCCGCAAGCCAAACATTGGCAGAGTCCAGAAGCTTGCAGCTTTCAGGGTTTTCACTCCACTTACTCCTTGGCGTATCAGAGCAGATGTTGACCGACCTGGTGCTTTCCACTCATCGACTACGTCAGTCATATCACAACATGACGCTGGCGTCTTCTTCGAGCGTCCCCAAGCAGGCAACGGGAGGTCGTCAAACTAAGAGGTGCTTGTTTGCCATGGACAGGGTTTGCGGCACTAGAAGGAGCCCACAGAACTTTCGATCGCGAATGCTATGACGTGGAATGAAGTAGGTGGGAGGAGATCTGGTGGTCTTCCGAATGGCAGGTAGAGTTTGGGGTCACGACATTGTGCTTGCTGAGCAGGCACAACTGGTATATAACATCCAGGAACCCCCAAAGCTAATGACCTCTTTCTCCTTATATTCATCATCACATCACAAAACAAAGATACCCAATTTCCTTAACTACTCTTCACAACCGTCAACCTCAGATACCCAAGTACCCAACAACCTACCCATAACAACCACACATCATGTCTTCAATCGTCAACAAGGTTAAAGACGCAATGAGCGGCGACAAGACCACCACATCTCAACCCGAGGGTACCAGCGGGCCTCACAACACCCGGACTGCCAATGCCGTCGACCCCCGAGTCGACTCCGATAGGGATCACCGTGCCGGTGGTAACTACGCTGCTACTGGCGGTAACCAACACTCTGCCCTAGGCGGAAACCAACACTCTACTCTTGGCGGCAACCAGCATTCAACTATTGGCGGCACCCAGCAGCATTCTACTCTTGGCGGCAACCAGCACTCAGCTCTTGGCGGCACCCAGCAGCACTCTACTCTTGGCGGCACCCAGCAGCACTCTACTCTTGGCGGCACCCAGCAGCACTCTACTCTTGGCGGCAACCAGCAGCATTCTACTCTTGGCGGCAACCAGCAGCACTCTGCTCTTGGCGGCTCCCATTCCACCACTACTGGAGGAAACTATGCAACAGGCTATGACGGTCCTGCACCAAACACCGCTGGTCCTCACAAGTCCGATCTCCTGAACAAGGCCGACCCCCGTGTCGACTCCGATCGTGACAACAGCCGAAACTTGGGCTCCAACACTCAGGGCACTTCCGGAACTGGCTCAGGCGGCGCTTTCTTCAATGGCGGCCGCAACCAGGGCACCACTGGGCAATTGTCCTCCGAGACATACTCCGGCAACGCCCCGGTGGACACTCGGGGTACACACACGACCGGTGGATTGACTGGCACTGGTGCTCACCACACCACTGGTAACCAGTTCGGGACCACTGGTACCCACACGACCTCATCTGGTCTTCCCGAGGGTTCAACTGGACCTCACAACAGCCGGGTTGCCAACGCTGCTGACCCTCGCGTTGACTCTGACCGCGACAACAGCCGTAACCTGGGCCGCACTGGCGGTAGTACTGGTGGATTTGGTACCACTGGCAACCAATTCGGCACCACTGGCACTCAAACTGGTACTCATGGTACTACTGGAACTCACCATAACACCGGTAACCAGTTTGGCACCACGGGAACCGGCACTCACCACTCTACTGGTAACCAGTTCGGTACTACTGGTACCCACACGACCTCATCTGGTCTTCCCGAGGGTTCAACTGGACCTCACAACAGCCGGGTTGCCAACGCTGCTGACCCTCGCGTTGACTCTGACCGCGACAACAGCCGTAACCTAGGCACTCATACCGCCGGTACTCGCACCACGGGTACTCACACTGGCACCCACACCGGCTCCGGAGCCTACGGCAGCACTGGACCTGCTCCCCACACTGCCGGCCCTCACAAGTCCGATCTGCTGAACAAGGTCGATCCCCGTGTGGACAGTGATCTCAACGGCAGCAAGACTTTTGGCGGCGACAAGACTTTCTCTCAGTCGTGAGTCGAATATTAATTTCCGGATAGTGATCTTTCCCTAACCATTGCGCAGAAGTGGCACTGGCTCTAGGGCTCATAAAGATCCTACCGATGCTGCCCAAGTCCCTCCCTCAGTTCTGCAGAAGCACATTGGCGCCCCAATTGTCGAGCATGGTGACGAGGCTCATGACCGTGCCCGGAGACATAGCGTCTCCCACCAGGAGCAACACCGAGGATTGTAAGGAATGATGGATCATGAGTTATGAGTCTGTACGATTAGTGATCGTTATTATTACCCCCAAGTTTAGTCTTAAGATGCAAAGGATTTTCATTAAAACAAAATTCGAAAATTGTGGTGAAATATGCTATAATATGACACAACGAAATGCCTTGAGTTGATTGAGAAAAACAAATACGCATTAGTGCCTTACTTGATAGTCCAAACAAAATCGTCACACCTTGGGCGTCTGGTAGCAAAAGGTGTATGATATCAGATACATACCATATTGATGAGAGGTGGTACCACAGTTATCCATAAACACGTTGTTAGAATATCATCTGTCATATGCTGTAGCACAGGAATCTGATTCGCAGCTGGCCATGGCCAAGTAGATTTCATCCAATCTGAAAGCGTTGTTCTGCTATCATGGAGGCTCGACCGCTGTAACCCTCCCAACTGACAGGAGGGGTTCTCCAGAATGGAAGATGTACAGGAACAAGCAATAGAAGTGACAGGGGTATTGCAAGTAGAGTGACAGATTGTGTTCAGAGAGCCGTTTGTAAGGTGAGGTAAGGTGAGGTGAAGTGCAGCAGAGCCCGGTTAATGGGGAAGAGAAATGGCTCCACTGACATTCTTATCTTATCGCACGGCTCACTCTCCATACTGCTACCCTAGACCTTCTGTCATTCGCATCTACCATAGGGCTTTGGTCCTACAAGCAGGCTACAACGTACACGAAACTATCCCGAGAAGACATCTAGCATCACTCGCTCTGTTCACCATGCGCTTTTCATAATGTCCTCCTCTTCCTCTATCCCCCACGCCCTCTGGTCAGCCCGCATCCCGCTGCATATAACTCACCCCTCCTCACCGACAACGCCATTCATCACCAGCATCCCACGGTTCAGCTACCTCGCGCTGCTGCTGCCTCGGCTTTCAACCTTCTTCGACACGCCCTGTTCGAGCTTCCACTTTGAGGATGTCCAGCTGAGGAATCTGGCGGTGGGCTTGCTGGTGGACTTGTATCAGCCTAGTTTGCCCTGGCGACTTACCGTTAATGATGGGATTGGGTGGGATATTGCGGATACGTTTCTAAATTGCGTGAAGGAGGTGAGTTTGAATGTCCATGACTCTTTAATTGCTACGGCTAGGTTTTATAACCCCAAGCTTCATGAAGCGAATCAAGATCTTTGAAATTGCTGTATCATGCGTGCGAGAGATAGACTCGACTCTACCGGAGCTATGAAGACGCGAGATGATACTGACACATCCCAGGCTGATTTCATCCGCAACGGCAACGCAAATCAAATCATGAAAATGTCCAAGGACAACACCACACAACTCTGGAACGCAGTAATCGACAACGACCACGCCTCCTTCAACCGCATCAACACCCGTCTCCTCAACCCGCCCACAGCGCTCAAACACGTACCCATCCGGATCTACACACCCACCAGCAACCCTTCAACCTCGACGGACACCGGTTCATTCAAAGTCATCCAGACCCTCGTCCCCGCCACCTCGCAGGACCGGAGGCCGAAGCTGCTCGGCCAGGCGCTCAAGGGCGTGCTGCCGATGCTGTTCCCGAGCAGTCGTGATCCGGTGCTGGCGAACGTCGTGCTGCATGGCGCGGCGGTGCCGTTTGAGGCGCCGTTGGAGGAGTTGATGAAGGAGGCGGCGTATCCGGACGGGTGGCTTTGTTTTGTCGTAGTTGTGCTGTGATGAACAGATTTGTTTGTGGCATAGCTGGCGTGGATGGCGTTTCGGGCCCTGGGATTAGACAGGGCGGTTGATCATGTTCTTGCTTTTGAATATTGTTGAGAAGAAAGCGAGATCACTTCTGAGGATGATGGATGATTCTTTGACTATACACTTTGAGTTTATAGATGCAATCCTCGGCTAGGGGTTTGGCTATAAAGAATACAATGGCTGTCAAGTAAAGGTAATCTGCTTGCCCATGAGACTCCTATATGCGTCATCAACGGCCTTCCTTTTCCTCCTCTTCACCTCCTGGTCCTCAGTAATCTCATCCTCATCCTCAAGGTCGCTGGGGCCTTGAACGTTCGTAGCCCAAACCCGGATCTGTCCGTCCATATGCGAGCTATATATGGCGCCAATCGAGTTTCCACCGCCAATGACCGGCCCAACTTGACGCCCATCGCCGCCTGCTCCGCGCCAGACAATACTTGTGATTCGGTTCTTCCCCATCTCGCCTCCGCGCACGGGGTTGATCGCAGCTGGGCTCCGGAGACGGGATACGATTGTTCCTTCATGGAGGTCGAGGATGAGGATTTCCTGATCGTTCGCCCAGAAGAGGAGTTGGTTACCCGCGGATAATGGTGAAGGGGAGACAAGAATGCTGGCGGTTTTGGCATGCTGGTTCTGGATCAGGGAACCGAAGCTGGCGAGAGTGTTTGCTCCAGTAGCAGCATCCCACACCCGAATCCGACGGTCAAGTCCCGCGGAGATGATATAGTTTCCATCCTCTGTCCACTGGAGACCATTGACTGCCTCGTCATGGGCCTGCGCTGAGGATCTAAAATGTGGCATCTGACTCCAATCCATTCCAGCCGCTACGGCATGATTATACCTATGCACAACACCCAGCGAATCTTCCTGATCCAATTGTCCAATCACTCCACCCGCACGGCGAATATCCCACACTCGGACCTTACCATCTGCATGACCGCTCACAAGTATATGTTCTTGCCGTGGGCTCCAGGATGTTGTCAGGACAGGTCCTCCATGTGCTACAAGAGCCTGGACTGCAGATCCAGACTTCAAGTCCACCAGCCGCACGTTGGAGTGCTGAGTCGCACATGCGACGAGAAGATGGTCAGCGATCGGGCTGGTAGAATGGGAATATATTGTCGCATTCAAGTCAAAGCTTGCCGAAAGTGTAGATCGCTGCGTCGACCACAGCTTCAACTTCTTGTCGTAAGAGCTTGAGAGAAAGGCCTCGGGGTCGAAGGGATAGAACGCAAGATGCGTGATCCCATGACTGTGCCCCCCAGAGCGCTGCCCCCCAGTCGAGCGCGCAATCGTGCTCACGGGCCGGAACGTATGAAGCTTATGGGGATTTCCACAGCTCTCCAGATCCCAAATCTTGATCGAACCCTCCGCGCCGCCAGATATCAAGATGCGCCCATCGAACTTCTCGAGGGCGAGAGTGCTAACGCCAGCGCCATGTGCGCGGATGTTGTGAGCTCGCTCATCTACGCCAGCCGGGTCAGGACGAGATGCGATCTCGCCATTGAAGCGATGCTGCGGAGCGGGCGCGAAGGAATGGACGAGGTCGGTCGTGACGCTTCGAGCGAAGTCACGGGGACTCAGGTCGCCCGTTTCGCGAGTGAGGAGGCGGGCCTGCATTCATCTGGGCTCATCGACGAATCTGACTCGAGATGGAAGGTTGTTGAGGTTTAGACGTTGATTGCGATGGGTAGGGCTGACGTGAATCATGGAGGTTGAGTGATGATAGTGGCTGATTACCAGTGATGTCAGCACGCTGTGGGTGGGTAGCGACACTGCTGCAAGGGCCCACGCTACGACCCCACATTCACTTGCTTTTTACTTCAAACTGACAACCACGAAGTTTTGAGGATATCTCACTGAATGTCTTGAAAAGCGTCTTACAATGCAGTGAGGCTTATAAACGACCGCCAAATTAAATTCGAACTTTGGTCTTGCTTCTTGAGAAAGGTCGAAACTATTCCCTCTTTGAGAACAATGTTCTATCGCCGACATAGGATAGAGCTGCACAACACAGTCTACTCGCCATCCTGATTTAAAGACCAATACATATTCACAGATACGCACCCTCACGGTGGAACACACCAGGAGTATGGAACCTCAAAAAGACCGGAGGCCTCCTGTCTCCCTGTATGAGTTACCGGATGGACTAGGATCAGACGCCTCAGGTCAGGAGAAGCTTCGCATCTCCAAACGTCGACACGCAACGGTCTATGACGCGGTGGCCGGTATGATACCCGATGATTCACTTAGATATCACGTGAAACTCACTGTATGCAGGAAAGGTCTCATCTGAACAGGGTCTACGAAGTGAAGGGAATGCTTCCTCGCGTCAATCCCCAAGGCAGATCAAACATTTGACCAAGGACACCCCATTGGCACCCGACGAGGTGTTGTTCCGACGTAAGGATGCCCCAGAACGCTATTTTGAGCATGACATTTATCACGCCCATGAGCGCGATTTACCCCGCGGAGGCCAAGGCGTCCTCCCCGAGAGCGATCTTCTCAAGGCAATTCACGGCTATGCCAGCAAGTTCTACAACGCCAAGGATCGCGACGCCCGCACCATCGGCGATTGGAATGTGAGCGAGCGCAGCATGGATGAGACCGCGCTGCTGGCTCTAGGTGTCCTCCTAGAAGAGGCCGGTAAGGAAGCCCTTGGTCGACGGGGTGACCTGGTCTTCACCGAGGGCGCAGAGGACGCCCTGAGCATACGCGGAGGTGGAGATGAAGTGGCGCGGCAGGACGATCGAGTGGTTGGGCATCAAGACGTCGGGTTGAGGAGGAGGGGTCCTAAGCGGAGGAAGGTAGTGAGTACAACTGATGACGAGTAGCCCGACAAACCGACCGAGTCATCCGTGCTAAAGGTGGAAAATAACGAGGTGAAACCGGCTTGAACAGACGGGGTATCGAGATGTTGCGCTACTTTCACGGTTTGGTAACCACTTAAACCGTGGTACTCACTAGTGATCGACAATGTTTGAGGATAGTCCCTGCAGGGAACCTTGCCGGCTAGTATTGAGCGCGAAGGGTGCTCAGAGAATTAGCAAATTCGGAACGGTCGAGATCATGCAACATGCAATTCGAGCGGGCAGAGAACATGCAGAATCCCATCATGGTGACTGCTCTGAAATTTAGCGCCAAAAAAAGGTCATGGGCTTCCAGAGTATGCCCTAGCTGAGGATACTCCCGTTTCAGGACGTTTATCTTTGAGGCGTGAGACTTCGACCTTACCTCGGGATTCGAGATCAAAACCTGGAGGCATCGGGGCAATACTCTCAGCCCTATCTACCTGCCGCCATGGCACAAGAAAAAGCAACATCAAGACAATAAAGCCACGCCATCGCAACAATAGTGCGCGTTGAACGCGATACACCCTCAAACATTAGAGTTTACGGATCCCCACTTCATCTCGGGCTCAGAGACCATACTGTGAGACCGACGCCAAGCTGAACGCTTCAATGGGATAGGACCCGGACAAGAGGCGTCCGGGGTGCATCAAGTTGGATTGCTTCAGTTAATTGGACACGAGGGTTCCTGTAAGCAGAGCAACGCGGAGCTCCGGCTCGCACAATTACCAAGTTGGGCTCAGGCGAAGTAAGCAAAGTTGCAGCGGCTCCGAAATGTAACGCAAGCACGTTGCAAGTTCTCAGTAGGTCTTAAAAGCTGGAATTAATGAGGACTGCGCCACGCGGGGTTGGACCGCCGAGGGGACATGGGGTGTGAGCTCGAGCATTGCGATCGATGGGCATGAACAAATTCGATGTTGGCCTCGGATACGTTCGGCCTGAAGAGCCGAAAAGAGGGTGATCATCCCCGGCCAAGAACCAGAGGTTCAAACAATTAGCGTTCTCATTACATAGGATTAACGACTTCGCTCCTGGGTTGAGACGTCATGCTTGCGGATGGTCTAGGAGAAGGTGCTTAGCTAGGAGGAGCGGGAGCAGGAGGTGCAAAGAGGAAATACATGATACTTAGCGGCGTTTCCTGAAGGTCTGAACGTCAACCGGCCGAAAGCGATTTTGAGTTTGGAAGGAACAGCGTTCTAAATGCCGCTCCAGCCCAGATGGTGTCTTCGTAGAAAACCTTACCCATATGCGAATACAAGCGTGTAGAGACTTGTAGATCTCGCTGCCCAGTTGACTATCACAATGATGGGCCGACCGTAGCCATTACTTCGGGGCTACTATTGCCGCTACAATGAAAGCATCACCTCGTCGTCGTGCAGCATCTCGCATTTCGCATCTCAACCGCCGACGTCGTGGCGATATCGTCGCAGCATCGTCATCTCTAGCGCCGCCCGACCAGCTCGCAAAGTGTCTATTCGCAGCATCGTCCGATGGCTCGTACTAGTTCCCTCCTCTGCTACCAAACTTCCTCCCATTGTCACAGTACATCCATCCCGCCTCACCTTCACAATGACGTGTCCGCATCAATTTGCCGGAGCGCTCTGCAGCGCGTCCATCGAACTAATGCCATCGAAGGTTGCAAAAACAGGCCATTTTGCTCAACTTGAAACAGAAATCCTCCGGCAGCCAATGTCTTACTATTCGCTTCGAAAAGCTAAGAGAAGAAACCGCCAGCGAATAGAGTCTTCCCAGTCAGTGGACTTGGCTCAAGCCACCATTGCGTCGGCGTAGCTTCAAGCCTCAGCTATTGAGGATGCAGCCACGGGGGGGAATTGAGTTCCCGCTGGAAGCTGTTAGGTTACGGAAGACGTTCCGCGGAGTAGCGGCCGTTTCTGGTCTCGGGCTTGTGGAACGTTGTGTCTTGACTTCTCTCGATTGTCTGTTGTGACGAGTTTGACTTACACGGAGACGAAAAGCCGAAGAGGGCGGTAGCACAAAGCTCTTGACCTGCCATTTGCATCCTCGAAGGCTACCACAGACCATGGGTTTTTTTTTGGGTAGCGAACCTAAGCATTGACGTTTCTGTTTCGCCCCTTTGCGACCAGGGGTCGTAACTTGTCATGGAGGCATATGCGTAAGGATCATGCCCATTCTGAAAGCCACCAGCCCAAGCGGCACTCGTCAGCGTAGCAAGCTAGCCCGCCAATATCTAGACTCGGCTAGCTGTATCGAGTAGCGAGAGGCTGTCGCCAAAGCACAAACGCGCGCACCAGAAGGATTCTCAGCGGCGCTTCTCCATCTCGGCGCATCTCTTGCGCGGTGGTTGGGGGTCTCATGCACGTTTGTAGACGCAAACAAAATCTCCATGTCGCCTGCAGTATGTTTGCTCGCGAACTCCGACCTCTCCTGTAAGTAATGCCTCATCACATGGCATGGCCAATATGGCAGATGGGCAGAGAAATGGAGCCATGGCCTCACTCTAGGTTTCGAAGACGGGGAATGCTGCTCGCTGTCGCCGCGCAAAATGCACCATAGAGCGCATCATGTCTGCTACCCCTGCTCGTGATGTTGATTACTATGTACGTTCTCATCATCTCCGACACACGCCCCACGCAGCAGAGCAAATGTTTTCTTTGTTTTCCGGGCCATAAGGTTTGACATCAACCGACATATCACCCAACACGTGTGTGACAGCACTGACAGCAACCACAGCATTAGACACCGCAGCCAAACGGGGACGTCCAGTGACATTGAGGAGATGCTTGCTTTTGTCCCACAGCCCCTTTGCCGGCGGCCGATCGTGTTTGGAAAGCCCGTGTGCGTGTGGCGTTCGAAACAAGACCGCGAGTGGAACGTGTGAGTGCATTTTCCGATATCTAGAAAGATGGGATGAAAAAGGTACCTCTGCCGCCCGTTGAAGGTGTCCGATGGAAAGTCCACACTGTAGATGTCGGACCTGGCCGACATTGTCAGAAGTCCTGTTCCTGGATCATTGATCATCAGGTTGAGGTCATATGGTCCGTTCGCCTGTCAGAAACATGATAACGACAAGGAGGGCAATAGTTGTCGCGGATAAGCCGGAGATGTGCGTTTGAGCCTCCAACGCTTGCGCTGCCACGACAAGCACCGTCATGCAAATGCATAACGTGATAGATTCGCTCACCAATTGCTCCAAGGCTTCAATCTCGGTAGCCGCGCTGAGAACATGATGTGATACTGGTTTGGGTCAAGTCGTGAGATTCAACATGGGGGTGAGATCGAGGCTCAAGGATGAGGCTGGGTAGCGGGGCCTCTCATCTGAAGACTCTGAACGAGTCACAGCACGTCGGCGGAACTCCGATACCTTTGCGTCCATATGACAGGCGAGTCGCCGAGGGATCGTGATGGAGCAATACCGAGATGACGAGGAGATTAGAAGATAGCTGGCTCATGATCCTAGATGATCGTCGTCACCCTTCGCTTAGACTGAGTCTAGAGGCGATCAGATCAGAGCTCAGACAGTCATGAACCTCATGACAGTGCTTAGGGCTTATCATCATGACTGACAGTTTTTTTTTGGGGGGGGGGGGGGGGGGGGGCCAACCCAGCTTCTTATTGATGCCAGCCCAATGGTATTTGAATTCAAAATTCCAAGGCCCTAACATTGTATCGTATGATAATCGTGATGGGCCTTTGACATGTCAGGTTCGGGTAGGCAAGGAGCTAGTTTTGGTTAGGAAATCCGACACTTTTGCCCGAAAGCGGTTGCTTACTAGGATCTTGCGAACGGTAAATTGACTGGTCATATTCTAACGGTTTCCGAAGCCCTGTCGAAGAAAACATGCAAGTCTGTGCTGCAAAATCTTGAGACACCAAAGAAAGTATGCTACTTCAAAGCCCAACTCTCGCCAGAAAAAAGAGGTTAAGGGTCAAGAAAACCGATTTTTTTTTCTTTTTCAAAAAAAGCAATGGAAGCGGCCTAATCAGTCGAGCAACGGCTCATTCGTTTAATAACTCGACAAAGCACCTGACTTTAAGCGACTTTCCCTTGCAGGCTTTGACCTCGAAACCCAGTTCCATATACCCAGCTTAGCATGGAAATTCTCAAAGGAAACATGGATGTGAAACTAAAGTATATGGATGTCCCAATCAAGCGGTACATGCAGTGACTGGCCCCGCGGAGACTCCTCGTCTTGGAACTTTTGCGTAATATCTTCCAAGTATCCTTACCTTGACTAGGAGTTATATCCCTCCTAGCCCTCCTTCACCGGTCTGGCTCACCGTAGATGAACCAAGTATCGGAAATGTTGACCGAAGTCACCATGGCTTCCGATGACTTGAGATGTGACTTTCAGACTAAGGACACGCCTGTGGCCATCAAGGTCGAGGCCCTAGTAAGAGGTTCTTGCGGAAATCAGTTCTCAGATTGTTGACGCTGGCCGACACATAAGAAACGTGAAACAATTACAAAATCCTTAGTGTTGAATAAAGTTTGCAAGTTTGGTAGTATCCGTACAACGACCAACACACAAAATTGCGCAACCCGGGATTGGCCACTCGGAGATGCCGCCCTTTTGAATCTATACGCCCGAACGTTAGAATAAACAGACGAGCATTAGAAACTAGGTGAACTTTAACGCAGCCGGGTTGACCTTGTTCTCATCGCCTCCATGCTGCATCTTTCCTGGATTGGGTTGAGTTGGGAGTTGCACAGGACTCTCGTACAAACTGAAATAACCTGAAATTGTTCGTGGCACACCCCAAAACAACGGCAGATGCAATAGCAGTAACTATCCGGACCAAAGGGACATCCCCTATTAACACAAGTCGCGAGTTCCAGAGAACAATCGGGCAACCGCGCGAAGCAAGCGAAATGATAGCCAAGACTCGAGCGGTTGGTCGGAACCCTAGGTCGGTGACATTGCAGCCGGTCACCTGGGATGGGCGGGACGGGGAGTCGTGGCATTAGTGGTTACGCCTTTGGTAGAGTGACGATCAATGTCTTGAACTCCGAAGCCACAAACGGCGGGGAAAGCAACTTCGTATTGATGCGAGCCCAACGAAGCAGTTCACGGTCATCGATGACTCCATAATAGGGACTCTGTCATCAAATTCTCTGTCCATTAAGCAGACTCCAGATACTGTAGTTTCGGCGTAATTCTTGACGACCGTAGCTGAATATTGGTACTGCTCTCATCGCGCGGGGGGGGGGGGGGGGGGCCAAAGCAGGCGGCGATGTGCCTGCAACCCCCGGGCTGGGGGTTTCAC
>JAMAKE010000027.1:239133-330798 GCA_023628695.1 Nectriaceae sp. PG4201 | reverse complement strand
CGAGCGGAAGCCCCCGCCCCCCCCCCCCAAAGGCAGGCTGCGATGTGCATGCATCCCGCGTTCTGGGATTGTCACCGACGACATGGACTCGGTCTCCTCTCTTGCTGTTTCAGCCAGTAGAGGAAGGTCACAATGACTGCATTTGTCCGAAGCGCCGCAACCTAGGTCTTGAGTATGGGGAAACGGAAACTCTCTCGGGGTAGAGAGCACCCTGTACATGGAGTTGGTTGGAGTGCTCCTGCGTGATTGAGGTACCGCTCGATATCATAACCCTTGAAGACTAGAAGAAGCAAGTTCTTCACAAGCCACGCAGGTGCCTCTGGTAACCCCGTTGTTCCCTTTGGTTCCTTGGTTCCCTGACCGGTGCGGGCCGCTAATGTAGTGTCCATGCTCCCGCCACGTTTTCTGCAACGAGGTTCAGCTCAGCTCGTTTTGGTGCTTGGACCCGGAGCGTAGAGCCTGAACAAGCCTGACTATCGCCTCCAAGACTTCATTTCGTCGGGAAGGTGGTCAAAGACGGAACAACCAACGGGCCTACGGACGTCTAAACATCTGAATCGTACCATTAGCGATAGAGGAACGGCCGCATCCACCAGGACGACAACGGAACCGCATTTTTATGCCGTTAAGGGTGTCAAGAAGGCTTCTAGCGCAAATCCTGGATTCCAGATTGGTACTTATGTGGGTGCCTGAAGTTGTCCCTAATGATTCCGCGCCGCGCCGCGCCGTAACTTGCCTTGGCTCCTTGGGTCGGGGATTTGGTTGCTGGAAACGACCGGGAGCTGACTCGTCATATTTGCTTTTTCTTCTAGAAGTCCTGGTGACTCTCGAGGGTCTACAGCCAAACAGGAGGGGCGGACGCGAGCGAAATGACTGGTAACGTCTCTGAGAGGCTCACCCGTCCCAGACCCGTGTTCCCGGGTTGCGCTTTCGCGTGGTCCCGGCGGGTGTGGCGGCTCACCGTGACACACCGGTTCGTAGCCTCTTTTCTTGGTCAAATTGCGACAACGAGTCGTGAACACCTTCGTAATGGAGAGCCCAGGTGACGACGGCACTTCTCACATCTCATCAGGGACGCCACAGAACCAGGACCATCCGTATGAAGGCCAGTCGCCAAGTAAAGGGGTTCCTATCAGGCAGAGCGCGCATGGCCACGCCTAAGCCCATGTCCCCTTGCAGCCCGCCCACGTCGCCCCCCCCCCCCCCGTCGAAGCTTCTTGAGAGACCAGTTCAGCATGGCTGGCCCATCGTCCCACTAACGAAGACGCCATCACTAGACGAGTTTCCCCTTCATTAGCGGCGTCCCAGAGATCTGGAAACTCACAACCTAAGCAGGCGGCGTCGCCGGGGTTCCAGCATCCGGACCGACGTGGGAGGGATTGGTTCAAATTGCTGCAATCAAACAATAAATGATATTTGTTGAACAGAAGCTGGTTCCTGTACTTGCGATTCCAGCCTTCCAGGAACTTGCAGGGAACGTTTTATTCACACGCCTCTGACGTCGGCGCGGCTCTGCACCCAGAGGTGCACTAGACGGTCACCCTAGAACCAAGGAAAAAGAAGGTTGGGCAAATTTTGAACCATTCCTTTGGGTCGTTCTTGAGGCTTGACGAGCTGTTTCACTCTTCGACTCAGGGGCCAGGGACCATGCTCATACTAACGAAGAGACTCATACTGGGCCTGTTCTACCTTCTTGAAGGCGTCGCTGTAAGGGCGACCGGCGAAATGCTGCAGGGGGAAGCGTCACTGAGGGTCCGTTCTGTCTTCAGTGATGGCATGAACGTTTGAACAAACGAATCCTCCCCGTTGTCGTGTCTGAGTCCATCCACCTCGTATCTTCCACTGCTGGCAAGGTCCCCCAGCAGCTCGTCTGCTAGGCTGCCTACTTCATCCCATTCGTAGATATGATAAATCCCATATCAGCGCCAGGCTCACATGAGCGAGCGAAACTGCAAGTAGGTGCCATCAAAACAACGAGAACGGGTTTCTAACGAAACGCGCACTGTAGTCCCTGCTTCTACTCCACGTTTTCAATCCACTTAGCACCCTTGTAGGCCTGTCAAACGTCAAGACTGACAGGTGGCGAGGGCGAAGGAGCTCCAATAGAACTCAACATGGAATGGGTGTCAGTTAGGTCTATGTTGCGATTGGCTCTCCAGGCTGGGTCAGAAGCGTATGCCGTCCTATCATCCTTAGCACAACTGGTTCTCGAGGCTGGGCGACATCGATACGAGGATCTTCGATCGGTTAATCAACCGTGTCGCCTGACAGCAAGTATGACTGGCTAGTCGCTAATGGCTATCAGGTCTATGTCGGGCAGATTGATCGGTAACCCTTTTGTGTAAATGCTCGGATAGCCACGAGCCAAGTAAATTTAGGACTCAGGTACGTACAGTCAGGGTCAAGCATTCCCAGCACCAGCGTAGGCTCATCAGCTGCGGCGACAGGCATGGGACCTGGGGTTGGCATTAGGTTCGGAGGAGGGGAAGTTGGGCATGAAGATTTGCAAGATATTCGTCTGCGATGCGATGTACTACTCTGAGCGGCTAATGGGAACCCGGATCTGTAGCTGCTCCTTGAGGAAACATCCATCGGTCCTTGAGTGGCGATGGCTCTAAATCGCGTCCAACTTAGCTACGAATCTGAAGAAGGTTGAGCAGTTGACTCGGCCGATTCGATGTCTGCTGGAGTCAGCCTCAGGGGTAGTTTTGCGGCGAGTCAGATCGAGCGCAGCTTTGAGGCCGTCGATTTGTACAACGCGTGGGATGCTTTGGCAGCTACGGTATGGCCGTGGCTAGCGGTGGGAGGCTTCTCATGCGGCCTCGGACGGAGCGTCGGTCGGTGTCTCCCGACATGCACGAAATGCATCCATCTGCGACCTGGCCGGCATGGACAATGACAGGCATTGGAATCGTCGGTACAGAGTAGATTCACAGGACATGAAGGTCAACCCTGAGAGTGGATTTTGTCTGGAGATGAGCAAATGAGATCATCTTCTAGAACCTTTCGGCGAGGTCAGATTGTCATGGCGCTGCGGTGACTAGCATCATCTCGACGTTGGAACTGGCGTCTGGGAGATAAAGGTCGGTGGATCTGGAGAATTGCCAAGCCACATGGTGGCCGTGGATCCAATACAACCCCCAAAAGGGCATACAGTTACAGCAATATGAGATGCTCTAATTATCACCCATCCATGACAGCATTGCTATTATGGTATCTCCTTGGTCGTACGTGCTAGTCGGCGGTGCCCACTGGTAAAGATAGGACTTCTGCGAACATCAATTCATGGCCAAAGTCGATGATGCAGAAGAGACCAAAAAAACACTCTCTGAAGATTTAAGAGCAAGAGCGGTGACGGATGCTACTCGCGGCTAACGAGTTCTATGGCAGTGTTGGTGTGGATGGTGTGAGTGTGTTGTATCTCACTAAGAGCTGTCGGTCCAGTATCAGTGGGCTCACATCCGCTATCGAGTCTCTGCCGCAGTCTGGGAAGATGCTACACCAGCATCTAGAGTAGCTTCCCCTGTTGCCCAACAGATGACGCCAGTGGACAAAATGCTGACAATCTTTCCCGGCTGCCTAAGGGATATTATTGTACTGTGGCATTATGAGCGTGGCATTCGGAGGAGTGTGCGCTCAAGAAGGCAGGCCACTTCCGAAGAAAATCCTTACACTATCCAGTGATGGTAAAGTGAAGGACGTTGCTTGCTGTTGCTTGCTGTTGCTGCTACTGCCCTGCACGCTGCAACCCGAGATGGGTCCCCTACGTAGAAGGTTGGAAGGCTGGTAGATGCTGGTCATCCTGGTTACCGTTGTCACTTATCCATCGTTGATTGGACCGTGCGATGACGGATGGTCCACCGAAATCTCCCAATTGACAGCGGCGTCCTCGCTGCATCGTATCACGTCACATCGTGTCGCAGTACTTTTCACTATAACTGGGACTGGGTGGTTGACGATTATCAAGGTCATGGCTGTGGGCCATGGAGGCACGGAGCGACCAGCGACCGCGAATATGACACACGGCGGGGGGCAATGTCCATCGATCAGACCGCGCTTGTGGTTTCCCGGATGGAAGTTGGTTGTTTGATAGTGAGGCTGACTAAATGCAACGCAACGCAGTGCGCCGCGAGGCAACCCAACAGATGGGGTCAGGAACGAAAGGTTTGCTGCAAAGTTGCTGGGGGGGCTCGGCAGAGGGCCTTGCTTAGCAGACGAGACTTTGCCGTCACGCAACTCCTCTGGCAGATTCGGGTCTGCCAGGGCCAGACAATCTACCGATTGGACGACGAGGCTTGCAGCTGAGGCGCATCGGGTGTGTCGAGGCGTTGGAAGTAGTCCCTGTTAAACCGGGCTAAACGTCATCCGCTCCAGGGTCGCAGAGGCCATGTCCTGAGTCGTGCTAGCATCGATGAAGCCCGGGGGCTTGACTCTTGTTGTGCAAATTAAGCGATCCGACGTGTTGGCTCTGTCGCCAAAATATGCCCATCTGCGATGGAGCGTACTGGTACTTGGGGCCATTTTGAATGACTGGTGATTCATTTCGAAGTTCTGTCCGTCCTTTGAGATAATTTTGAAAGGGGGGCCAACTAGCTGAAGGCTCTGATCACCGAGTGGCCGCCCACCTAAGACAGTAGAGCATCCAAAAGGAAGGCTGTGGAGCGCAATAGACGAGGACTGAAGCATTCATCAGCTATGACTGTGCGGCGGGCCCGTGAGAGCGAGGCGGCGAGGCGGCGAGGAAGCGAAAGAAAAGGACTAACATGACGGGACGGGTACCTGGATCCTGATCAGCGGGTTGGCCACAGTGCCAGTTAGCACGTATTGGGCTGCGCTCCGGGCGCGAGGTCACCTGCCCGCAGCTCACGTGGCACCGCAGCTCAATACGTGCTATCGCTATCGGGTAGCGGAATCTGGACGCTGTCGGGGAACAGCCTTGCTCTCTCTCCCCTCCTTCGACATCCCGATTCAAGGTCGAAAGTGCGATATGGATTTCCGTCTACGGGCTAGGGGGGCACCCGTCTCTGCTTACAGTCACGACGCATTCAGGCTACTAGAATCTCCTCGTCGCCTACTAATTAGCTGTCTCAAGGTACCCTTTGGCGGCTTCACCACTACGGAGATACTTAGCAATAAGTGCTTGTGGAGACTTCCCTCGGCCCCGTCGCGCGCTACACGACGCCTGGCCTTGTCCTGGACTGCTGCTCCACGCCACTTGAGAGAAGCCAGTTCCGCTACGTACCACCACCTCTCCACCACCTCCACCACCCCTCCCTCCCTCCATCCATCTCCCTTCCCTGCAGCTTCTAGTGGATGCTCCTTGGTGCGAAAGAGAAAGAAAAAAAAAAAAAAAGTAGCCGGTACCTACGACAATTCGCGCGCTGGTGGTGGTGGTGGTGGTGCTCCCTCTGCTGAGGAATGCTCCGCTCTTCAGCGCCGCAGTGCTCCATTTGCTTTGTCCCGCCCTTCGCCTTCGGCCTCTCCAGGTCCTCCCCAAGTTGCGGTGTTGAGTTGGCGTCGCATCTCGCGCTTGTCGACCTCTCTACTATCACAACTCCTGCGACGGCTCCTCTTAGATACCGCACACCTCATACGAGCGCGCCAAGTCGACCAGTTTTGCGGCAGACGCCGACTCGGCCGACATTAAAGCCTGCGTCCCATTGGTACTCGCATCAACACCCTCTTCTCGCCTCCACACTTCGTCGTCGGCCCCTCCCCCAGGCCCGTTCCCTACGGAACCGCGCGATATTGACATTGCTCGTCTCTTACGTACCTGACAGGACCAGCCCCAGGCGGTTCCAGGTACAGTGACTTTGCCCGCTTCAACGGGCGGGTGCATGGTGTGTGGCAGAAACAGAAAAAAAAAAACGGGCAGACAGGGGACTTCGCCGACTTCATCCCCCTCGTCGTTGCCAAGAAGCCAGGCCCTCAACACCCTGGCCTTGCTAGCTTCCCTGGGACTGTCAAGTCGGCAGGGTCGATTCCTCAATTGGCTCCCAGTAGCCTCTCGTCTGTCGCTCACCCCCGGCAGACCGTCTTTTGTGCTTTGCGGCTGTCACTTGGCCCCAAGTCGTGCCAGTGCCTGTGCTTTTGCGCGCTCATTCTCGACATCGACATCATACCCAGACCCAATCCTAACTCGCCCACCAAACTTTGCGCCTCTCCCATCTCTGGTCGGCTCTCCCTCTCTGACCTCCCTCGTCTTCATCTTCGCTCCTCCTTTGCGGCGTCGCATCGGCCCCACCGGTGGTCAGTCCCTAGACTTTAGAGAGCTTGTCGAAGCTCCGTATCTGCCCAACTGCTGATCCCACCGCGTCCCCGGGGGGTCTTGGGCTGGACTTGACTCGGTATCCTCTTCTCCTCAAACTTGACCTCGATCTCTCTCTCGACGGTACCTGACGTACGGAGGACGGTACTTCGTACATGTCATCATACCCAGTCGTTCCGGACACGCCCACCCCCATGCCGTCCAAGTCCCTCAACTGCCACTGCTGAACAAGACCCAATTATCATCCGCCCCTCCAGCTCCCGACTACCTGGAAGCTTCACACTCCCCCGGTGCCTTCGTTGTTTCGCCTCCGCCAGAGCCTTTCCATGGCCACCGCCTCTCTGTGGTCCCTGCTTTCCTCCTCGCCTTGCTCCTGATTATGTGTGCAAGTACTGTACATATATAGCACACAAGCATGGATCCAGGACCTCCCGACAACAAACGCCCACGCCTCTCCTCCTGGCCGGCAAATACATCACAGCAAGGTGTATCACTTCCGCATCCTCATCCTCACCATACCCACCCGAACCAGCTTCCACCTCCTCCGCCGCCGCCGCCGCCTTCGGCCTTGCATCATCCTTCGTCGAGTCCATATCAACACTACCCTCCTCGAGCTGCCGAACACACGTCTGCGCCGCCGACGCCTGCTCCCGTCTCTGCTCCCGCGCAACAACAACAACAACAACAACAACAGCAACCACACCCAGACGCTGACCGTCGACATCATGAGCCTGAGCCCTATGCTCCGGTGCAAGACCACTACCGACAGCAACAGCAGCAACAACATCCGCACCCGCACCAGCCTCCTCCATCACCAGCGCATCCGCCATATCAACCATACCCTCCTCGAGATCCTCCTATAAAGCGGGATCCTGCAGAGGACCAGCGCAGGCCCAACTCGACGGGCCATGCGCCTGAGGGCCACCCATCGACGCCGCATCCTGCCCCGGCGCCTCACCCTCCTCCACCTCCCCCACCAGGTGCCTATCAGGACAGTCAACCGCGACACATGAATTACGAAAACGGGCCCTCAATGCCCCCAACGCCGGGTGGCTACCGGGCTCCCAGCTTTCCTCCGCCGACTCCTATGCCGCATCAGACTTCCTACGAGCAACATGGGGGATACCCTTCAAATCATGAAACGTTCTACAGTGTGTACTCGTCGTCGGTGCCCGCCAAGAAGAAGAACACACGAGCATCTCAGGTCGGATTTGAGCGACACTTTGAAAGTTGGACAGTGCTGACCACCTAGTAGGCATGCGATAGTTGTCGGCAGCTCAAGGCAAAATGTGACGAGACGAAGCCATGTAAGACGTGCAAGGAGAAGGGCGTGGAGTGCAAATATAGGGATCCAGTCCCAAAAGCGTATGTTTCTCAGTATCTTAGAATCGAGAAGAAATTTGGCTAATAATAGGGGAAAGTACCGACAAGGCGCAAGCCGATATCTTAGATGGGCTCACCGCGGTGCAAAGCACGCTCACCACCATCATGAACCATATTGGACGGTTTGACCAGAGACTGATAAAAATGGAAACTCTATTGCCCAAAAATGTGGCGGCTTTGGAAATGAAAACGGAGCCTGTTGTCGAGGACGAGTATAAGCGAGCGCCCGCCTCACCTTATGGAGCAAATGGCACGAACGAACCTTATTATACTAATGAGGCACCTCGAGACCACGCATCTTCTGAGCATATCCCATTGCGGATGATGGCAGAGGATGAGATGGAGGTAGAACCAGGTCCACCGGTGCCTCCCGGAGAACCTGCTATCCCGATTAACCATACAACCTTAGCTGGTTTGCTCTTGGAGTGGCCGTCAATCCGCGAATTAACTAAGCATCTGCTTGAGAGGGAAGGGATTCGGTTTATTAGCGAGTTTCCTATCAGTCAGGAGCAGAATCGGGGGGTGTTGATTGTATATGGAAGAGGCGAGGACTCTCACCCATCGCGACACGTTAGGGAACCGACCGACCACGGCAACCTCGACATGGCCGACGACGCCTCGGATATGGCTTCTCCATCACCTGCCGCAGACTGGGGCCAGCTCGGTGGTCTTAGTCCACCTGATCAGGTCGAATACAAAGGAGGGGTTCTGGCGATCGACGGCAACCCTGACTTCTCTGAGCACAAGGTGTGGATGTATGTGGATAGCTTCAAGGAACACATCTTGAACATGCACCCTATTATTCAGCCTAAATTACTCGACTACTGGGTTCGACACTTCTTGGACACTCTTCCGCCAGCGCACCCACGATCAGCTAAACCGCAAACCTCAAAGCCTGCGTTTGCAGTCGGTGGAGGCTCGCAGACGACCACCCCAACAGAGACCACTGGAGCGAAGAGAAAGCGATCTCCCGGGCCTGATGGATCCGAACCACCCACTCCTGTGTCTCCAAGGGCTGGGCGACCAAACCGCTCTATCCATAGTGCCCTGATTCTCACTGTTTTGGCTCTGGGCAAGGTTTGTCTTTTCCGGGATTATGTTCCTGATGTGGTTCATTCGACCGACCCCATCCCCCACGGCAGCCCAGTTACACGAAATGGTGGCATTCCACCATCGCCAAGCCAGGGATCTCCTCCAGGGTTTTCCTCCCATTCGCATTCCTCCGGTCTGCCATCTCCGAAGGATCACGATCGAGGTTTACACAGTAGACGGTCTTCCATCCACGGAGTTGGAGGGCTCCGTTCGGGGTACAGCCTGAAGAAGAATTACGAAGTAATTCCTGGCTTGGAATACTTTGCGTATGCTACCGACATCCTTGGAAACCACACTGGTGCGTATAACAACATGAAAAACGTCTATGCAAATATATTTGCAGGATTGTATCATGGGCAGTTGGGTAGGCCGATGGAGAGTTTTGCATTCATTCACAAAGCCAGCCACAAACTCCAGGTTATCATGAGACCGTAAGTGACCCTGTATCGGATACTTGGAGCTGAACCACTAACTGCATACAGGTCCTTAGATAAGATGCGGCGAATCAAGCGAAACAGCGAGTTCATTCAAGAGACGAAGTACAACCAACTGGCCTTGACTTTCTGGACATGCTTGCAACTTGAAAGGTAAGCCTCTAGATTGAAAACAATAGTTGTTCTTTATATTGACATAAGAAGTGATCTCATTGCGGAACTTCAACTCCCACCTTCGGGCCTTCTCTCCTACGAGGAGGACATGCCGCATCCGAACATGAGTCTTCTCGAAGGCTTCAACCAGAGAATTCTTGACAGCTATCCCGGACAGCTCTATCTAAGGACCCACTTGAATAGTATTCACCGAATGTTCTACGCACCTGAAGACCCCAACAAAGTTGGCAAGGATCAGTTCAGAAACGTTGGCGTTGTGTCAGATGCTGTTTCTGGGATGCACTGGGTGGCTCCAAGCTTCGCGTTCCGAGAAGACGATCCTCCTGCGGACGATATCCTAGCGGCGAGGTTGCGAGCCAAGTACTGGGGTGCCCAAGTCATTACATATCGGCCTTTCATCAGACAGATCCTACAGTTCTCCCACTCGGTCAAGAATCACCCTTCGAGCCCGAACTTCCCGACTGTGAGCTCCGAGTTCCGTCAGGATGTAATCGCTCCTGTGATTCATCCTAAGACTAGAACACACGGCGAGATCGACCCCCAGGTTGTCGAGCTGGCAAAGAAAGGCATCAAGGCCTTAATTGAAAGCACCCGGGCTTTCCATGGACTTGGCGAGAAACGTCCCATAATCACTAATGTTTTCGGGACAGCACATGCGTAAGTTCTCATATTCGGTCTCGTTGCGTTAGCTAATATTTTTCAGTCAATGGGGAAATCTGCTGGTCCTTTCTGCTGCATTCAAGGACCCTGTCCTTCACACTTATGTTGATGAAGAGCTTTTGCGAACACTGTTCCACCGGACAATCCTATTTTTGCGGCAGTCTGCGACAGCAACGAGTTCGCTGCGGATCGACATGCACATCCTGGAAGGCCTTCAGAGGGATCTCTTCCAGGTTCTCGACCCTCGGACGAACTCGAGCTTCTCAAGCGGCACTAGCGTTATGGGACATCACACTCCGAGACCTGCGCCGATGTCAGCGCCACCGCAGCTCCCTCATCCGATGAATGAGCATACGCTCCCACCGCACATTCCCCATCACTTGCAGCACCAGATGGGACCTTGAGAGGAGCAGTGATGGGTGCGACCATTAACCTTACTAGACATTCGATCGGCCGATCACGGCGTTAGGAACTTCTTTAGCATTCAATCATCATGATACGGCGTTACGGCAGCAATTTCAAAGCGAGTCTGAATTCAGACACATTATTTCACTACAGTACGAGGATGGAGAGCCGACGGTGGTTTCTGAAGATGTCAGATGTCATCCAGACCACAGGCTCGTGAATAGAGCAAAATACCCCCCTTACGCACATCTGACCACTCATTTTCGGTGTGACGAAGGATTATCCGAAGTGTCGACGCAAGCAAATATGGACTATGATCTGGTTCTAGCCGGTCTAAATACGTCGCCGACTTTGTACAAATACCGACTGCGGGCGGCAGAAGAACGATTCCCCCTCGGGTGCGAACCCTGGACTTGATTATCTCTACGATGCATATACAACGCTTGTTTTCTGTTCTTGTTTGGCGGCTTTATAGTTTAGCATCGCATGGCTCTTGTTTTTTTGTTTTAGCAGTGCAGGCATGTTTTGTTATACGACCTCAAGAAGGGTCCTGGAGGAGATACCACGGCGACGTATTGATCCCCTGCCTTGGCTGGTTGGCGGGCTAGTGATATTGGACAACACTTGGTATACTTTACAGCAATTATTTATTAGCTTGAATCTGAGTATCTTAGTACGGGAGTGATGACTGGGCAGTGCTCAGGAGCAGCGAAACAATAGACTACGGTTGATGGCATCTCTGTTCACCAGTGATTCGATATCGGTGAAATGTTGTAGGCATGACGCCTCCAGCGCATGGACGCAGATCTCCTAGCAGCCAAATACGGCCATGGCTTCTCCAGTTCGCGGTAGAGATTGGTTGAGACCAGCTCTTCTGCTTAGGAGCGGAGGAATTTGGTTTCGGTGTTTCAGGAACCAGAACCGTACATGAACCATTCACATAAGTGGCGTTAGACTTCTTCCACTGGGATGAAGATGGGTATGTAGTGATACATGATCCCATCAAAGGAATAGCAACACGATCTAACGCAGGGCGTTTAGATGAGCTGCTAGGGCCGTGCATTGGATTGTCACATTCGTCAGCCCTGCCCAATGTAAGGTAAATCAACTCTCGTAACACCACTGCAATTGCTCCTCCTCACCATTCCTCCAATTAGCATGGTCTAGTCAGTGCATTCGACTGACAGCCTAATACTACATAAGGATATCGTACCCTGGTCAGCATCGCGCTACCAATCCTCTCACCCGCTTCAGGACCTTCCTCTCCGCGGGCTGAAGACAGGGCGGACGGACATATACGTCACACACCCGCGAGCCGGGGATACTTAGTAGCGTGGACCCAAGAGGTTGGAAAAGCGACATAGCGAATGGCGAGGGAATCATGAGAGGTGACACGCTTGTGCGTACGGGGTCGAGGCAGGATGTTAGTGCTGCCGCGCTGCGTTGCGTGGGGGGCGTCGACGAAGTGGAGAGGAAGGATTCGGAAGCGATGACACTTGGGTGGGATGGACTAGCCAGGTCCGGGGCAGTTGGTGATGGAGTTGGGTTTCCTCAAGGGACTTTTGAGATGTGATGGTCGCATGGACGGGTAGTCTCGAACAGAGAGAAAAGTGAGGCGGACGAGGTTTGGCGATGGATGGGTTTGGTGGGTTTTGCTTAGGATTCATCGGCGTTAGAAGTCGGACTTGATGCCAAGAGGCGTTCGATGCACGAAAGGGAGGATGCAGTATGATAGACTACTCAAAGAGAGGAAGTTAGTCTTCGCACTAAGGGAGACTCGTCGTCCGACAATTGCATGTTGAAGTCTCACGCGCTAAACTCATCTTCCTAGCCTAGGAATAACTTGGAGTCAAAGGGTGTTATGCATCTTTTATCTTCTAAGAGTCCAGTTAGCCAATATTGAACATCAGTCTGAAAAATAAGCAATGGGTATCGTGTTAAAAGTCCTGTGCTATCACGCTCAACATACCCAAACGTTCTAAATCTATCTAGTTGACATAGTATCGATTATCTTCCTCCGGGACTGAAGGTCACTTCTGTTCTGTCTAATCTAAGAAGGATCTCAAAGCAAGAATACCGAGATAGTTCAATGGAGAGCCTTGGGATCGCATAAGGACCTCGTATCCTCTTAGAAGAGATCGTCTTCCCCATTCATTAGCTACGACTTAGAGCCTCAGGCTAGGGGTCCTTGCGAGACGCACCGCCTACTCACTGTCGACTAAACCACTTCATCGCACGAATAGAGCTTAGTATCAACTTCAGCATCATCATCTTAGACGTTGCACTCCTGCGGTAGGGTATCGTAGTTTCCAAACCCTCCGTGTCACCGAGTACTACCGGCCCTTGCATCTATGAAGAGCTGAAAAGAGACGAGCCTGTCTCACTCGGCCTGTGGCTCATCCTGGATGTAAGTATAAGACCAAATGTTGACCGTACTGTGCAAAGATGTACTGGCAAATAGCCCACCCGTAGACATAGCAGGACCAGCAGCAACCAAGTCGACAGGCCGGTCATGACCCATGACCCGCACTTCAACTCTACAAGTCGATGGATTCCAAATGTGGATACTTGTGTCCCCGGAGGCACAGATCAGCCTCGCACCGCCGTCTATTGTCTTGAGTGACAATGCACGTCCCTGTAGCACCATCAGGTTAGCTAGACCTCAAGGACAACTTATTCGCTATTCGCGCCCACATACCTCAGGACCGCGAGGGTTTCGTAGAGAAAGTATTTGAGACCTGGCGGCCATTATGGACCAAAGTAGAACCTCATTCCGGTTGCCACCCGCGTAAACACATTCTCCATCTGCGGAGAACGTAAAGGAAGTGATCCGGGAACTGCTCGGTAAATGCTGGGACCAGATTTCTCCCACCTCCCCACAAAACAAACACGCTTTATTCTTTGAAGGAACACATACAGCAGCAAAGAATCTACCGACTGGGGAGAAGGCGACTGCGAAAACGGGTTTTCCTAACTTTAGAGACTGCAGAATCCTTGTGATTGAGACATCCCAAGTGTGAACTACTCCATCGTCACCGCCAGAGATGATCTTACTGCCATCATGCAATATATCGACGGATAAGACTTCCTGATTATGCTGCGAAAAGACTCTACTCTCTGGAGAAGATCCAATCTTCCACAGCTGACGCAGTCGTTAGCATGGTATCGGATGAATCAGATGGAGCTGCCTGCCTTGATTTGATGATCATAACCACCAGTGACGATTTCCGCTCCATTGGAGTTAAAACAAAAGCATCGAATGCGCGTTCTATCTCGTATTGTCCAAGTTTCTTTACCTGTGAGGACATCGAAGATCTTGACGGTCACTATAAAGCAGACCGCGATTTGTTTCCCATCCGGACTGAATGCCACAGCCGTGACTGCTTCGTCAAAATGAAGTCTGCTCACAAGGTTTATATCGAGCACTCTTGGGAGTAAAGGGTTAAAGCCGATAGACCAGCCCATTCCCTCCTTTTTAAGATGAGGAGGAAACCAGGAGAAATCACCATTATCGAAGTCCTTTTTTTGCGACTTTACTGCTCTTTTCAGTCCACCGAGCTTGGAAAAGTAAGCCAAGGCGATGAAGGTTGCTCGCTTTCTCGAAATGATACCCCAACCACGGCCACAATCAGTTCGCCCCCATCGTTGGTTTTTAGTCGCAAGTTTTCCGCCAGCACTGTTAGAACCTCCTGCTTGGTCTCTGTTAAGCCTTGGAAGCGAGAAAAGGGCGATTTGCTGAAGATGATGACCTAGATGCCGTTGAAACTGATCCAAGTCGACGACGATGATTTCATCTGCTAATATCCGTCCCGAGTTGGCCGATGCCCAATCCTCGTCACACAATGGACAATCGCTTGGCGGTATCGCTTGCATTTGGCGTCTCGATTGCTTGATAGTTGCAGCAACTTGGTTGCTTGGTATTTCTTGCTTATGGCTTGCGTCAATGTGTAGTCTTAGCCCGTCGGACGACTCAAAAATCTCTGAACATCTCGGACACACCCAGTTCGTACGATGCATCAGAAGCTCGTGCTCAAACCAAGAGCGCCGTGACTGGTAGGTGTCGAGTCCGCATCCAGGGAATGTACAGATGTAGGGCTCAAGGTCCTGAAGGATGTGTCTCCTAGGTGATGTTAGCCGTTATACTGAACTGATTTCGTCGGCATGAGATATGTATGCCGCACCTCCAGTGGCGTTGCTGGTCTCTTGGATCCAGTAGAACAACTGTCCAACAGTATGGACAAATGAACGAGGCGTTGGTCTGGGCTTCCGCTGGCAGTGGCGGGAATTCAAGGCTATCTTCTGAAAATTCAATGACCGATGTAGCAAACGATGCAACCGACATTGCTGGTTCTACATCCAAGATTGCAGCGAGGTGATTCTTCTCGAATGGGCCCTCCACAAGAGCAGTCACTTCTGTCTCCGCTAAAAGCGTTGGCTTCGTCTCGGATGAAAACACTGAGCCACTTTGGTTAACGTCTGGGCCAACTGGTAGAGGCTTGGACAGAACTTGAGACTCAGGCTGAGAGGAAATATTTTCCACTGGCTGCTGAGATAGCCTGTCGTTATGATCTCGGCGCTATTTAAAGTATTGTCTCCGGCGTGCGTTAGCTTCTCCCAAACGCATCGCTAAAGCTTTGTCCTTTGAGGCCACGATTGGATAGCGATCCATGATATACATAATGTCAGCGTGGTTGTCGAACGCCTTCATCTTGAGATCGTTTCGCGGTTTGTTGTTCGTAGCAGATTTCCGGATAAAGAGTGATATCTTGAACAAATAGTCGATATCAAGTTCTATTCCTGAAATTAGCTCCTGGATCTCGACTTTCAAGCCGCTAACTTGTGCGTTGCTGCCAGAACTCAATAAGGACGATACAGCCGAGTCGGAGTCACTGGACAAGATATCATATTCCGCGAGATCTGCGTCAGAAGCAACGACTGTCGGAACAGTCCTATTGATACGGTTTCCTAGAGCGATATTTGTTGCTGATGATTTTCAGTTTTAGAAAGCACAAGCAGGGATATTCACAAGCCCCTACCCGCTTTAAGAGAGGAATACAGGTCCTCAAGTTTCTCCAAAATGGCTTCTCTGACTGCGGGACTTTTACAGAGACGATGTTCGAGAGATATTCGTGACTGGGCTGGCTGGAGAGCCCCGAGATTCCCAGCCCACTGGTCATATCGTTCTTGGATATGCTTGACATCTCTCTCGCTCACAAAGTCCTTCACACTAGGATTTTGAAGCTTGATTGCGTCCAGAAAGGTAGCGATGCTGCTTTGGCAGTTCCTCGCAACGTGGGTTATTACTCTCTCCGTCATGACGAGTTCAAAGCGAGGTTGGGATTGTCTGCCACGGGCGGAAATTCAGGCTGTAAAAACTACTATCTAACTGCAGCAACTAACTACCTAATGAATGAAGAAGAAGGCTAATTAACCCCGCTCTGTGTAAGCAGCGGCTGAAACACAGCCGAGCTGAAAAGCTTGATTCTTGAGATCACAAGAAACGGCTCCTGGCAGTGTCGCTCGCTGCTGCTCGCTGCTGCCCGCTGCGTTCGGTACATCATAAGCTTGAGACAAACCATCACCGGGACGAGACCCAATGTCTGGAATCGAAGTCGCTGGACTTGTTTTTGGAGGATTTCCCATTCTCCTCAACTGCCTTGAGTATTACCGCCGAGGTTTTGAGCCGTTGGAAGAATGGTGGGACTTTAAGAATCAGTTTGTCAAGTTCGTCGACGACATCAAACACCAGATGATGCTATACGACCAGAATATGAAACGTCTGTTGGATCCGATCATATCTGACAACGAGGAGTTCCAAAGTATAACCGGGAATCCAAATCATCCTCGGTGGAAGGACGGTAGCCTTGTTGGCCCACTGGAGAAGCGGCTATCTAGCGAACTGGGCAGGTTCCTTCGAATCGTCGAGAGAACGAACCAAGTCATGGAAGACCTGGGAAGGCTATTGCAGGTCAAAGATGTAAAGGTAAAATTCTTCCACTTCCTAACCTTACACTTATTCCTCCTCTAGACCTTGCCCTCCATGCTAACACCTGAGTAGATTCCGTGGATTGGAACGCCGCAACAAAAGCCATGGCAATGGCACTACAAGCGCCTCCAAATCAGCTTCTCGAAGGGAAAACACAAAAAGGTGAAGAAGCTAGACTCGTGCAACAAAGAACTGGAAGAGATTCTTGGGTATGGCGAGCGCATCGTTGCAATCGCTGATCGCAGACGATCCTCGAAGCCTGTTAGCCAACTTGATACAATCCGAAAACACGCACGCCGTTTGCATGACGCCCTCAGGAAGCAGTGGAAATGTATTGACACTGCTCACATACACAAAGCACATCTCAACTTACATGCCGAAGAGGCTCCTACCAGATTAAGCGTGCTATTCTCTCTCGACCCTGGGCCGAACTGCGGCCCTGGACTCCAGGAGGTGCTGGTACACCCTGGGGAAGCACTGAAGGAGACTTCATGGTCTCATGTTCAAGGGTTGAATTCAACACCGACGCCCGACCGTAACCACAATCCTAAAAGCAACTCTAAGTTGGAACATGGCCATATTCCTACTTCTGATTCTGACCACAACTCTCCCCTTGGCCATAGCGTCTTATCCATAGCCCAGCATGTCATAATCGACCAGACGACTATAGAGAAGGACAAGCCAAGTCTCGTGAACCGAAC
The DNA here is from genome assembly GCA_023628695.1 of Nectriaceae sp. PG4201. Classification (NCBI taxonomy): domain Eukaryota; kingdom Fungi; phylum Ascomycota; class Sordariomycetes; order Hypocreales; family Nectriaceae; species Nectriaceae sp. PG4201. Next base: position 313,695 of record JAMAKE010000027.1, on the reverse strand, counting down.
ATCGAAGCGGATTCAGGAAAAAGCATTAGAGTTGAAGTCACCAGCCGGGAAAGGCACAAAGGACATGGCCCTATCTCCAGTAGGAAAACACGTGAGGTTTAGCGAGTTGCCTGCAGTCACGGTAACGCCGCCTACCGTTAATGTTAACATCAACCTTAACTCCAACTCCACCTTGGATTTTACAAATACCACCAAACTAGGGACTGCCAACACCCCAGTCCCTATATCTGATATATGTTCCTTCTTGCATACTAAGACTTCAGATTGGGGATTCATTCAAGATAAGTCTTGTGGGCTACTTCAATTTTCAAAACAGGAATGAGGCCGATTTACGGCAGATACAAGGCTACTCACTCTTGCTGAGCTCCTTCATGACCATTACCGGCAAAGCATCGATATTCCGAGGCAACATCGGTTCAAAATGGCTGCCTACATTGCCGCAGCACTGCTTCAAACTCACTCATCACCATGGCTATCAGCCACATGGTCCAAACGCGATGTCCACTTTCTTGCAAACCTAGAAACCCTGTCACTTTGTAAGAGTCACCCATACGTATCTCAAGACTTTGCCGCCATCTCGATCGAAGGGGACCCTCCTACCAACGATATCAGCGCTAGTTCGGAGACTCGGTCCTATCTCTTAATGCCTCCGGAAGATTCAAGGATAGACTATAGAGCCCGACAGCAACAGGAGGAAAACACCCGCGTCTGTCTCTTCAACGCCGGGGTGATGATCCTAGAACTCATCTTTGGGCGCAATATCGAAGACTGTAGCTTCCGCGCAGATTACTACGGCAAGGATAACACGCCCAACGACCAGACAGACATCAGCACTGCGAGAAGATGGGCTCGGAAAGTGTTAACAGACAGTGGCCCACAAATAGCAGATGCAGTCAGGAGATGCTTAGACTGTTCGTTTGGGCCGCATCCAGACTTGAGCAACACGAGATTCAAAGAAGCAGTATATGAAGGGGTCATTAAACCGTTGGCGGCCTATTCAAGGACATGGGAGGTCGAGATGCTTTAAAGCAGGGTTTGCAAGGGTTCAGCACTCCGTGCTGTGAATTAGGGTCTGGGTTATTATTATCGATTCCCATGTCAGAATTCATATCAAAAAGCCAGTTGTAATTTAAGATGACGGCGATCTGCAAGTGGACCTCGAGGTTGCCTTTGCCGACGACTTGATTGCATATCCTCCAGAAGCCATCACCTTTCATGACTTACTTGTCGGGGTTGACATGGGCGTAGAAAGAGTAGCTTAGACTACACACTAGGATGAGACCCCCTATTGAATTGAAGGAGGCTAAGACTTAAGGAGATGGCGTATATAGTCCTTACTGGCGTTGTCATTGAGCTTGGGAATAAGTATCGAATAATACTGAGCGATCAAGTTTAGATTCGGTCGATAGTCACAGGTTCATGCTAGGATCATTCAAATTGTTCACTATTCTCAATCTCAAGTCTACTTTTTGTTTAAGCCCAGACCTTGAAGAAGGTCTGATCAAACTCCTCTTGTAACTTCGTGAACGCCTTCAAGACATTCAGCAACCCACCGCCACCCGCGCCCTGTAGCTTAGAATCCGCGTCCCAATCATCCTCCGAGGACAAATCCGCATCAGACTCACTCTCCTCATCGTCCCAGGAATCGACAACCTTTGCCTTCTTCTTTGCCTTGACCGGCGCCGGTGCGGCAGGCGCTACCTTCTCGGGTACGTCTGAGACACCATTCAGCGCGGCGGGGTCCTCATAATCATCATCATCGTCATCGCTGTCACCGTCCACGACCTCCTCCCCACTGATCAAGCCTTGAAGACCGCTTACGATCGTCTTCAGCGTCATGGCAAAGTCCTTGAGGAAGAACCACACCTCGCCACGCTTGATCCTGTTGTCCTTAACGAGAACATCCAGGCTGCCATGCTTGAAAAAGTCGTAGATATAAGCATTAAGCTCCACATCCGTGTCGCGTGGCCAGATCGGGACGTATGGAATTGCCGATTCTTCGAGGAAGACGCCTCCCCTTACAGTAGAGCAGAGCTCATGAATCGACTTGAAGTCATCCGTGAGCCCAGAAAGGGCCACAAACGGAGACCGGATGAGCTTAGGTTTACCGCCAAGGAAAGTTCCTTGAGTCCCATCTTGCTGACCCACAGCAGTTTTGGTGAAGGGAAGCTTGTGGTCGGGTTCCTTTGGCAGATATTGGTTGATGTAAGATTGAACATAACCTTTAAAGATCGATAGGGTCTGCTCGTTGTGGTCGACGAGAATCTCCTCGGCCTTCTCTGGAAGTCGTGGAAGGAAGACCATGGATGAAGATTTAGACACACTGTCCATGTACCGCTTTGTTCGTCGAACAGGTACGCGGCTGAACAGGTGGCTGAGCACCAGCATCATCTCAGATAGAACCTTCTCTGGGGCTGATTCGATGTCCTCGCACAGTTGGTGAAAGTATCCACCCCTGAGTAAGGAATGGAAGGCGAACACCGAGTTCTCTGTAAAGTAGAGATTGCCAATCAGGCCCGCAAAGTTCAAAGGAGCTCCATCTGCGGACAGAAGGTCTTGTCGCCTGAGATACTCAATTGAGAACCGGAGATGATGCTTCACCGACATCTCTGCATCCGGTCCACCTAGATACAGCCGATTCTGTGACAACACGGCTTGGACAGCATTCTTAGCAAAGCTCGTATTCTTTGTTCCGTGTGATAACCCAAGCAACCTAAGCATTAGAGTAGTTGAAATTGGGAATTGTCCTCGGAGATCGGGTAGCCGAGAAGACATAATCTCATGGACCCGGTCTTCGGGAATACCATTGAAAACCACGTTTCCTAGCAAATCGAAACCTCTTCGTCCAGCACGACCAGAGGCTTGACGGTAGTTTTGGGCTGTCAGGAAGATAGAGTCGCCACTGAAGACGACGGTTTTACAAGGCATATTGACACCGAGAGCGAGAGTTCCAGTAGCAACAACAAGCCTAATATAGCCTCTTCGAAACAATATTTCGACGCTGTCTCCTGTTAGCCTTGGGACGTTTCTACATAGTGGATGAGCTTACACCTGGCGATATTTTCTGTTCATTCCCGCGTGATGGACGCCCACGCCACGTTGCAGGGCAAGCACAAGCCTGGGCGAGACCTTAGATGGATCCAACCATCTTGTCATTTGATAGAAGTCCGATCTTTGCACCTTCGTAGAGTCGGCGAAGCTGAATTGCTCTAGCGGAGCATCGGGATCGAAATTGTCCCATGGGCTCGTCTCCTTGCTTGCCTTCTCGCGAGCCTGTTCAGATTTCGAACCTAGTTCAGCAGTATCCTTCGGGTCCTTGCTCCTGCTTGGCACGCCCGCCTTGTTCTTCTTCCACGTGTTGTAGTCTTGTACCTTCTTGCGCCATCCTGCATCATCATCTTTCCAGATCTCTTCAGCAGATTCCAGATTTTGCAGGATTGCCTCCACTGCCTTCTCACACTCGTGTCGATCATAGTTGAATACAATAGCAGGAAGAGCATCCTGGGAATGGAGTTCGCAAGCTAAGGAGAATATCGTGCTGATGTGGTCGACAGCTAGAGGTGCTACGAGTCCTTGTTCCTGCTCACGAGGCAGCGTGCGGAGGCTGGCCTGGAGTGCCGGAAATGGAGAGCTAGGTACTTCCATTGTCTTGCGTAAAGAGGTTTTCAGGTTTTTCTCCCATTCCATAATATCCTGCTTCGAAATTGCTTCCGGCAAGGCTTTGGTGGGGTCTAGAACATGACCTTGGTCGAGGAGCTCTTGTGGTAAGGTTCGAGTCATCTGTCCCCACAAGGTGTAGCAATCTCTGGCTTCAAGAGTGACGTCGTCCAATCCCTCGCGATTTCTATCATGTATCAGCAAATGTTTCCTGTGTCATGAGAAACCACTTACCTATCCCTGAGGGCAACAACGGGATGCACAAATCTTAGGTTAGCGCTAATAGCATTGCCTTCATCCAGTCCTGGAACAGGAAGGCGAGGAGACTTCTGGAGTCCTTCGAAGGTGAAGTTCCGTGGTGCGTCATATATGAACTTGCGAAGATCAGAATATCGTACTCCCCAAACGATCATCGTCATCTTATACCCCTTCTGTTTCTGCGAGAAAGCTAGCCAATCTCGGAACTCATCTGGATTTCCCACAGTGGCGGAGAGGGCAATGATGGGACAGGGTGCAAGAAGGAGCAGCTGTTCCCAGATGATTCCGTCTTCGGCCTGACCGATACAATGGACTTCGTCGAAGATAATTCTTTTCACCCGTCGTGACCATGAGTTGGCATTTTCCGCATTCTTCGGAGCGAGTAGCATTGTCTGCAGGACCTCGGGAACTGTGACCAAGATCTGGCATCCAGTGGGGTTGTTGATTTTATAATCCAGAGAATCAATACCCCAAACAGATTTCCCTGCCTTCCCGTGGTATGACTTTGAATACCGAGCTTCGACTTCCGCTGCGATTTGATTGACGAGGGCTTTAGTCGGCGCAACATAGACCAACACGGCATCATCACTCTCCTCAAGAACCTTCTTCATGGCGTAGAACGAGATGAAAGTTTTACCAGCGGACGTAGGAGCCACGACCAACACACTTTCCTCGGCATCGATCGCGTCGAGAACATCTCGCTGCCATGCATCAGGTTCGAAAGGAACTCGAGGATCAGGCTTCGAGTCAAAGTGTCGATCCATGTAGGGGCCTCCATACTCAAGTTGTAGGAATCGAGGATCTTTGAAGAGCTTCGCCGAGTGACTTGCTGCTTTGATGTCCATGGTAAATGGCAGGTTTCGAGGTGGTTCCCCAATTACAATATCAAGGCTTGGAAGCCTGAGGCTGGTCGTTATACTTTGCACTGCTTTTGCAACGCTCGGGGTAGAAGTATCTGACATCGAAATCTCACGGAGCCAATGCCACATCATGGCCACAAGATACAAGCCTACGTCAAGTCAGTGTCATGTCTTCACAGGAATCTAGAGAAACATAAGCGTACCTTGTGGGGACTTCTCTTCTACACCCTCGCGAGTCTGCACCCAGATCTGGCCAAGGATATGGCAAAGATAGAGACCAATCTCCGGTCGGAGCGTGGCGTAGTCTTCTTTGGAGCGGGAAATCAAGAATCTATCAGCTTTGAGATATCGACCGACCAAACTAGGGTCCGCCTCAAACTCTTTGCAAGTCTTAGCCCAGAACTTTACAACATCGTCGCGCTTTGATCGGATCTTTTGCGCCTGAATCGCTTGGGCAGCCTCAAGAGCGCTCCCCGTACCACCCTTTTTGATTCCCTTCTTTTGCCCCTTCATGTTGGCCTCCCGCTGGGGCAATTTCTGGACTGTGCGGTTTGTTTTCTGCTTCTTCTGAGCATCATAAACAATAGCCTCCCTATCGAGGACCTTTCCGCGGGAGTTGGTTAAACTTGCAGCATACGAGATGATGTCCGCCATCTGTCTTTGCTTTCGCTTCATCGTCCATTTATCGGGTGTGACAGGCTTCCTCCAGGCAATGACGGGTTTGGTTCGGTGTAGATTGCGCAAGTCCTCAAATACCATCTTGATATTAGGGTCGGCTTTTGGTTCCTTGGCTTGCTCAAATTTTATCTCGTTGAGGTAGTCATTCAAGACAGGGTGATCAAAAGCCAAGATCGCTGGGCGCTGTGCAGTCTGAACGGAGGCAGAGTCTTGATGGGCTGAGGACTCTGAGCCAATGTGGAAGCTTTTGCTAAGGCTGGTATGGCCCTTTGCAACCTCCTCCCACAGAAATAGGGCTCGCTTGACGATATCCTCTGGAAGGGAATCGCCAGCCCTGATTTTGCTAGCGAGCGAAAAGAAAACCCGTCCGTCGACGAGGTCATAGAGATCCCAGTCAGGCTCTTCCTCCAGAAACTCAACGAACGCGGATGGTTTCTTTTCCAGTAGGGCTTGTGACACATCGGCGAACTTGTGAAAAAAATCAAGGTCTTCAGTCAAGATACCATCAGATTTGGAACGGTCCTCACATTGCCGCTCCTGGAGACTACATATCTGTAGTGTCGCGGTGTGTAGTAGTAAGGCATGAATTCTGTCAAGGGAGCTCTTTTCCAGTTCCGTACTAGCAAGCAATTGTTGCTCGAGGATTGCCCGGCAGATAGTAACAATCACCCATTCACTGATAGACAGGTCAGTGTCGATGTCGAAATCGTCAATGCCACTGAGAATCTCATCGTGGCGAGACGAAATTTCCTGTGATCCATGCTCCTTGATCTCAAGTTTCGGTGTTGTTTCGGTTGCTCCACTGAGCATAGGCACAAATACCTAGAAAATATCAGCATCTGTGTTATATCCAAGTTGGGTTTTCAAAGAGCTTTAGCTCCTGGGAACGGTTGTTGACGTACCCTTGAGCTCTTCCATACTGTGGAGTTGATGAGTGCGATGTTAGTCCCGCGCGAGACGAATTTCCAGATCAGATGCCGCAGCTGAATGATCTCAGGTCCCTCTTCATCGCCCTCTCCGTCATGACAGAACACGAAGTGGATGGCATGGTTTGATAGGTAATCTGTAAAGCCATCGCTCTCAAAAGAATCAAACTCAAGAATTTCTGAGTCAAGGTTTGCTCTCGCAAGGTGCTGTATTAGGATTGTGCGGGTGAGTTGGTACTTGTACGCATCTTCGGCCCTCACACCGGCGGGAATGCAGGCGTCCTTGATGTTATTGAAGAAGACCACGTCAAAATTACAGCCTCTCTTGCGTAGGTTCTCGAGAAAATCCTCCACTGCATAGATAGCATGCAAGAGCTGAAAGCCATCTGGAATGCCGTCAGATCCAACCCTTCACAAAGCGGGGTTTCAGAGACATACCTTCAAAGTCAACCTTGGACTGAGGCAGACAATGCCGAATCAGGGACTCGCCATGCACGAGAAATAGCTCTCGACCAGCGAAATCTCCAACGATATCAACCGTGAGGCTGCTCTTGGTGGAGTACCAGGAAAGAAGGACCTCCTGCGGGGTATCGGTTGTGAGCGACATAGACGATATCTCTGTGCCCTGTCGTTGAGAGTCCATCTGTCACGGTGGAAGATGGAAAGTACAACGGGATGGAAGGGTGAGAAAGAGGAGAACGAGGTGAAACGAGGCGACGACGGATAAGGTATGATGGCAATTCAATGCAGACTGGCCCACCAGCTGTCAACAGTTATGGCAAGAAGGGACCAACAGTTTTTCCTGCAGAGGGCACTCACAGCCTTCCTGCCAAATAATGGCTGCTGGACCAGTGAAACAAATGGATTTAAAGTGGATTTTTTGAATTTTCAACATTTGTGACGTAGCTGCGGCCGAAGGGGCCAAACTGCCGTACTTATTCTTTCAGCCTCCCAGCTTGGGATTGGATAACGCCCTGCATAGGTAGAGGGAATTGCTGAATCGGAACTCTCCATATCCACCGAGTACACAAGGGCACCCAAGCGACAATTGGCTCAATACTTGGTGTCACGGTTTGGCATCCTGCAATCAGATCGAAGACGGCGTCTTGTTTTGGAGCAACCGGATCTTGTAATGGGCTGTCGGGCGCTCAATGGTCTAACGCTGAAGACCTGGTCTTGGATCTGACTCTCTATAAAGTATACACTGCTGCGATGTATGATCCCGCCGGCAACGTACCAGTACATTACAAGGCACTTGGCTGCATCCTGCGATACCCTCGATGCTCCTGCATCTGCAAGCCTAATATCAAGACCTCCAATGACACCCCAACGCCAACGCAATGCAAAACAGCCTGTCTGATACACAACCCTCCCTATCCCCGCCTCACAAAGTTCCAACCATCAAGCTCTCGATCATTCCTCCTGTCTGACATGCCACCTGCGCGCTCTCTACCTCAACCTTGACCCTCCGATGCAATGTCCTGAACCCTTCATGCAGCTCTGCAGAGCCGCCTACGTACTCGGCGTACAGATCCAGCAGGTGCAGACCCACCTCAACGCATACACTGACATAGCGGGGATCGCAGATATGCCCACAGACCCATTTGAGGATGGGCTGAACGGTGACTTCGTCACGGGACTCGAGGGCATCGCGGAGGGCGCTGCGGTGGCGGAGCGCGAGGAGAAGGGTGAGGACGTTGAGGGACGAGTGTTCGGGAGAGTGCTTATCAAGGACTTGATCGAGTGCGTGTCCATATTTGGCGTGACGCAAGTCTTTTTGCCAGGAACGTTCCTTTTTCTTAAACGCACGAGGCTCATTCGCGATGACCACGTCAGCACCCTCACCAACCATATCCAGCTTCTTGGAAGCCGTAACCCTGCGTTTTCGCTTATTCTTCTTGGCATCGAGGGAGTCGATAGTCCCGGCTACAAGTGCAGCCATCTCCTTCTCCCGTTCAGCCTCGCGGCTGGCCTCAGCGCCGGTGAGGCGAGTGCGGACACTCAAGACACCAGACTGCATGCCTACAGCCAGGTGGCGGTCGTTGGAGTCGGCATCATCGCTGGACGGGATGACCTTGACGGAAAGAACGGGGGACTGGTATTTCGTGCTGGAGACGACGTTCCAACCGGTAGTCTCGAAAACCTTGACGTGACCTTCTAAGCCACCACTGACAAGTCGGCGACCATTGGAGGCCAGGCTGAGCGACGTGACGGTCTTCTGGTGGTTGGTGATCATATGAAGGGGTCGAGCAGCAACAAGATCGAGAACGCTGATAGAATTCTCGGCCGCTGCTAACAGAGTTGTCCCAGAAGGCATTGACAGGACATCCTCTACTGGCGCAGCATGCTTGAATGTCATGACAGCGCTATTGCTTCCCGTTCGCGGATCCCAGAGCTTCACCGTCGAATCGTAACTTCCAGACACAAGCATATTCGACATCGTACCAGGCATAAAGTTGGCGCATCGGACGTAGTCTCCGTGGCCCACGAAAGTCGTAACGGGCTCATTGCTGGGCAGATCCCACAGCCTCACGGTTTTATCGTCGCTCGCACTCAGGAGTGCCGTCAAATCGGTCGGCGAAAACTTCGTAGTCCAGACAGGCTGCTTATGCGTTGTCCACGTCTTGAGAATGGCCCTTGAGTTGACATCGAACACCTGGATCTTTCCGGTATCATCACCAGCCACCAACACCCTACCATCCCTCCGAATCTCTCCGCTGCGCGCAACATCGCCGAAGCGCGTAATAGTCTTGAGCAGCTTGCGCGTCCGGTTGGAGTAAATCTGCACCCGCGTGCCGGTTGTGACAGCAAAGGAGTCGCTGTTGGAGGAGATGTGGACGACGGGGTATTGCGTTGGGGACGGGATCAGGAGCTGATTCTTGAAAGTCTTCCAGTATCGCTGCTCTGCGGTAACCGGTGATGGCCCCGACGGCAGCTTGAGCTGTGGGAGAGGTCCCACGGGCGCTGCCATTGTTGGTTATTTTGTTGTCGAGGTTTTTGGTGGTGATTTAGCTGTCAATGACTTGGCTGTGATATTTTTTTTCTGCGATAAGATTTCCCATGGATGGGAGCGGAACTTGACCGCGGGGTACCACCTTTCCATATTGGGCTTAGCGGAACTTCTTTGCTGGCGAAGCTTAACAATGCCAAGGACTGTGAAGTAGTGGGCGTAGGAGACACAAATTTGCAATGATTATGTAGTAAGATATAAATTTTTTTTGTTCTATTAGTTTCGAATCAATACAGTTCATTGCGGGATCATATGCACAAGACTCCCCCCTGTCCAACCGTACCGTATATGCCAAACGCCGCTTCAAATCAAGTCCGCTTTCGCTGATTATAGTATACACATCACTCATCTTATCTAGTCTCGTTTCTTTCGTGTGTTCAGTATCCTCCCCTCCGCCGAGACCTACCTGATCCAATATCGATTCTTTGCATCTCCTCCATTAATGCGAGTTCATTGCCGCCGCCGTTCGCCCCGCTCATGAGCGGCAGCGGTATCTTAGCGGGAACTGGAGGCCCAGAGCCGTACGGGGCGCGGTTCTCGTTTTGGTGGTCCCACGTGCTTGCGCGAGGTAATCCTCGTGTTGGAGTATATGGACTCTGCCTCTCCTGGTAGTTGTCAGGAGAGATCGGCGCCAAGGGGCTAGATGCCGCCGGTGAAGGCCCTGCAGATCCCCGATTCGCTCTCTTCTGGAGACGAGTTCGGCCTGTACTACTTGGCGCCGGGGGAGTGTGAGGGTCTTCCAGAGCCCGGTATGACTGAGATGAAGTGGACATAGAATGCGCATGCGGCCGGCCAGAGCGAGGGGTTCTTCGTGTGCTAGGCGGCATGGGCTGAGCCCCAGAAAGAGATGGTCGCGCCCGGGACTCTGACGATGGCTGCTGATTCTTTTGCTCAGGCTCTGGCGCCCACGACTCTATTGGAAGATGATCGGAAGGGTCGATTTCTCTTCCATCGTGGGTGATGATTTTCGACTCATCGTAATCCGGAGGAGGAGTTCCATCATTGGAAGATACCAAACTGGTGTTCAGCTCGTTGTAAGAGTCGGGTCCGAACGGAATACCGGACAGCCTCCTGGTTTCTGTTGGCGGAGGCGCGGGACTCACAGACTTGCGCCGTATGGTATGCTGCTGTGGATTGGGACTAGTCCGAGGATTGGGAGAAGCATCTCGGTGCTTGACCAATTGTGTCTCCTGCCCATTGCCATATGTAATGGCTCGTCGCTCATATGATTGAGAGTTATATCCGGGAGAGCCCCCCGAGCCTTGATTATATGATTGATATGAATCAGTTTGCTGACGACCTCGTGTGGGAGTCACCACCATCTGTGTGCTGTAAGGTTGATTTTGACGACGATCTTCGTACAGTTGATCCGTAATCTCCTGCGAAAGTTTTGGGTCAAGGCCTGGAACAAGTGACGGCGGTAACGCTGGCAATGCATAGTTGGAGGAGCTCTGAATGAGCGTCGTTTCCAATTCTGCCCGGTGTCCAGAGTTTTGGCTCTGGCTACTATGCGAATGATATGAGTGCCCTGGGCTGTGCGAGGGTTCCCGATTACTCAAGGGAGAAACAGAAACTTGGTACCCGTTAGGATCCTGGTAGCCATTTTGGTCTTGATATCCATTTTGATCCTGGTATCCGTTTTGATCCTGGTACCCGTTCTGGTCCTGGTAGTTGTGTTGGCCATAGGAGGGCGAGCGATCTTGCTGATATGGAGTTCCGCCAGGGGAACGGCTGAGATTCAATGGTGCCGGGTTTGGGTCCTGCTCGTAACGCTCTTCAGGGTATGTGATTCTTGATCCACTATGCCTGTATGTATTTGGATGCTGAGATGGTGGTTCTGGCGCATCTTCCACCGTCGGCTGCATAGATCGATGATGATCATAGCTTTGATCGTAGGAGTGGTGTCTTGGGGCAGAAGACTCATAACTCATGCCACTTGGTGGTGGAAGGGGGTTTGTGACAGGAGGCGCTGAATCGTATCCCCGGAACGTCGGCCGACCGGGGTAAGCAGACATCGAATGCCTGTGGGCTTCACTCCTCAGCACATCTTGTCTCATTTGCATGGCTTGAGATGACTTTGACGGAGATGTATCGTAGGGATTCCTCGGCACAAGCTCCTGGCTTCCGCTATTGTGTCTGCTTCGATGCACCGGTGGTGGTGGTGGACGATCATTCTCGATACGGGCGTACTGCCTTTGGTCCTCCAAAGTATTCGCCTCGTACGGCTCTGGAAGGGATGAGTAACTCCCTGTTCGAAGATCCACCTGCTCATGAGAATGCATGGCATAATTTGGGCTATACTCCCGATCCTCAATCTGTCGTCCAGATGAACCCTCATATGGGTCCATTGACCTGCGTAGTTGACCTGCGGGGCCTTCCCCACGCGTGGGCGTGACGTACCCTTGCGGTGGACCTGCATGAGGTGATGGGGAGTGATGATCCGGGTGGTGGTTCCGGGGTGAAGGTGCTGGAGGCGTATGATACTCGACGGCCTGCAGAGGCGACTGGTTGGGAATGAAATTGGGATGGGAAGGCTGCCTGGGTTGTGCTCGAAGCGGCGGGGTTTGATGATCGGGAGAGGGAGCAGGGGGAACTTCGCCTGTGACAGGATCTGACGGGAGAGGTCGTCGCTTCACTGGTGTCCTCTGCTTGAGGGAGCCGTGTTCTTTTTCTGACGGTACAGGCTGCTTGGGCTTTGCCGCTGTTGGCTTCTCCGGCTTAGGTCGAGTATCGTAAAAGGTAATTTCGATCCTGATCTCGCCCGCATACTTCCCCCTACATGACAACGTCTGCCACACATCGTTCTGGCCACCTCCGGGTATAATGATTTGCCTTAGATCGATCCAAGACTCGCCAATTAAGTCTGTCTTCTTGTCATCTGTAAAGACCGAGATCTTGAGCTGGTAGTAATCGGGCGAGTCGTGAACGGTGAATCGTAGTTCCTGGTCCCTAGACGGGGTCAATTCCAGATAACCTAGGCATCAAACAAATGCAGCGCTTACCATTTCGGTGTCTGTCCGCCACGGATATCTGTTGTAGTCTTCTTGGCCTCCTTACCCAGTCTCGCAGCACAATATGGATCCTGCTTCCCTATCGTCTTCCGGTTGGGCAGGTTCTTGGCTCGGTCGACAATAGCAACGAGTGTTCCAATCTCTGGGCCGTCGACCGACATATCGGCGAAGATACCGGCGGTGTGCACGCCATTGAGAGGGTGCGATTTGACCTTGGTGGCCATGATGGCGCTCGCAGTCGGGAGGAGGGGCTGTAGAGTATGGGAAGTAAGTTTGTTTACATCAGCAGAACCCCCGTCTTCAAAGGTTCAAGTAGAGACCGTGACAAAGGGTTTGTGGGGAGGGGGAATTAATGAAGAAAAGGAACCAAACGAGACAAAAATGAAATAAAGAAGGACACGATTCGGCCAAACAATACCGTCGAAGCCGAGACAAGGAGTGCGGGAAGTATGGAGGAAAGAGAAGAGTTGAGAGACGCGTTGATGAGTTGCAGCAAGCAAGCGACTATGCCAAGGACGAGTGATGCATCCCCCCAGGTCTGTAGCGCCCTTTAGCCCCAAGGCTTGCGTGTGGTTGGGGGCGAGCCCCCGAATGCGGTAGTGTTCCAGCGCTGCTGGAGGCTGGGCTGAAAACAAGGAGGCTGGTGCGCTGCTGCAGGGGTTCAATCAGACTCTCGGAGCCGCCTACAGGGCAATTGAGCGGCGCCTACGGGGCATTTACTGGCACTTGCAGGGGCTCCCCTTGAGTTCTGACCCCGCCTAAGGGCCGCCAGCCCCGTAATCCCTAGCATTCAGAGCTTCAAGCTTCAAAATTTCGACAATAACAAACCCAAGGTTGCCGTCATCAGCTAATGAACAAGAGATCGCACACAGCTAATTCGCTGAGAGTTTCCCGGCACCTGAAAATATTTAGGACATTAAAGCCTTGGTAGTCAGACCCATGGGTGTAGCACCACAAGCACCAGGCACTGCACAGAAAATGTTGTTTCACAGCCACAGAAGTGCGTACCCAAGCTCTCGGACTGACGATTGCCAAGCCGTGGGCTGACGTTTCCTTCAACCAGGCCTTAGCTTCAGATCATCGTAAAGGATGGCTGGCCGCGTGTTTCCAGGACCCTAGGACTCTTTCTCGGATAATCAAGAGCCGATGGAGATTGAAGAAATACGAGGATTTTGTCTGCTGCTGTTGAATATTCTGATAAATCATGATATTGTGTGGCCTGTGCAGCCCACATCTGCCACATCAAAGCCTGATTCCTTAACATTGATCCATCACCTTGGACAATTTACCGCTCATCTACTGCGACAAGTGCAAATTGTGATGTCTTCAGGAAATGGAAATCGTCATGATCATTCCGTTCTCTCTTGTTGCCAGGAGGAACGGGCCTCACCTTAAACTAGCGGGTGGTTCAGCCACGACAACGCCACAGATTCGATGTAAGACCTAATCCGCTGATCGGTCTCACATTTCCACACTCTTTGCCTCATCATGATGATTCTAGAAGTCTTATGGAGGCCATGCTTCAGTGCCCAGGTACGAGGTGGACATGTGCGGGCTGTATGTAGGGCTTCATTTACCTTCCTTCTTAGCCTGTGCATGTAGGGTAGCAGGGTAGGTAATACTTAGAGGCTAATGTATGACCTTCGAAGGCCGATCTCTGAGCTATTACAACCAAAGCACTCACCTGTGTCCGTTCCTCTATAAGAATTGGCTTCTAATACCATTCGGGATTGAGATGTTTGCTGCCAATGCGATCTCCTCCATTTTTGGTTCGACGATGCGCTTGCTAGGTCTGTCTGGTGGAATGATTGTGTTGCGGAAGGTCAAGCACCCAAGCTCAAAACAGCCATATGGCAGACCCCAAACTCGCCCCTTTAAGACAAACCTTCATAGAATCCACGCTGATACCAACGGTTTCAGTGCCATGCACGTAGCCTCGGAAGGTTGAAAAGAGGTCCAAAACTACGTCGATCTGGGCATTGAGATCAGTTCCAACTAACTATGCCGCATTCTTAAGGATTGATTCGTAAGACCTACTTGTCGACAATTCATTCACTCTATTCATTCTTTCTAGTCTCGTGTATCGAAGAAGACATACGAAACTAGTTACCAGGGACTGAGAGGTACAGTACCATATCTAGAAATATCAGTTTAGTCGTTTCTAGCGAAGGAGAGCCCATGCACTAGGAAGCATTGTACTGGAAGGGTTGAGCGAAACGTTCCTTAACATGGTGAAAAAGTTCCTACATGTCCTCACACGGCCGGTAAGGAATTCTGCCTGCAGCGGCGGCAACCATGACCCAGGGGCTCCATCCATGCACCATGTTCCCACCAGCATTTATAGACGTGATTTGTTTTAGGATCTTCAGTGGCAAATGGGAAGACTGGATGATGAGACGAGGCTGGGTAAGGTTGCGAGAGCGAGAGCAAGAGCCCGAGCCCTACCCTATACTTTACGATAACGAGACGAGGAACGAGGCGAGGAAACAGTTGCTGGTTGAACACATAATGTGAAAAGAAATTCGCTGCAGAAGTAAATTGGGGAGGATAGTAGTCGCGTGAGGGCTTTTCATCTCGTTTTCAGACTTTCTAAGATTTGTTTATTAGTTTTGAGCGGTAAATCATGTCCTGATATAGATCGTTGGGCTTCGGAGGTCGTCGCCACAAGGCACGAGGTTTTATGAACGTCGGAAAGATCGGTATACATAACACACTCTAGGAGTAGGTGCTCTGTAACTGTGCGATATATGAATCGGGGTTTGTCTATGCTCATCCTAAAAAGCGACGAACCACGCACCGGTTAGCCATTTGCGGCTTGGCTGGTTGAGCCTGTCTATAGAAATTTCCTGATATTTAGTATGAGAAGATGAATGGAAAGTATGAATCCGAGGAATACGAACGGACGAAGCCGTAATTGGAGGCTTTCATCTTCCTGGTTTAAACCACAAAGCGCCACATTGTCGTCATTGAAGCGCTTCACGTGACTTCACGTCGTTCACAGTCAAGATGGCAAGCCATCACTCCTTCCTCACTGAACCTCGATCCATCGCCATCCATTTGCCAAGGAAGCAAGCGTAGAAAGGAAAATCAAGATGTGTGGTAGATATGCGTTAGCGTTGGTGAGCCTTCCGTGCTATTTATGATGATTTCATTCCAAATCTTACTTGATACAGCGGCCATCTCAGATTCGACAGTTGCTTGAGGATGACGGAATGTCAGTTGACGACGCGCCCGATGATGAAGGAGATGGGGCACCTCGCAACAGCTACAACTTTGCACCTGGCTATCATGGCATTGTTTACCGTGCCGATACCCCTGAATGGGGTTCCGGGCCTCGGGACAAGGACCAAGACAAGGTTGAAGCCGAAGGCCAACCCAAGGAGAGCGGGCCTGTCAAGTATAAGATGCAATCCATGAAGTGGGGCTTAGTTCCCTTTTGGACAAAGAGGAACCCGGAATATGGCACTATCATGAGGACTATCAACTGTAGGGACGATTCACTTAGCACGCCTGGCGGCATGTGGGCTTCGATGAAGACCCGCAAGCGGTGCATCGTCATCGCGCAGGGGTTCTTTGAGTGGCTCAAGACTGGACCAAAGGACAAGCTGCCGCATTTCGTAAAGAGGGCCGACGGGCACCTGATGTGCTTTGCTGGGCTTTGGGACTGTGTGCAATATGAAGGTAAGGATTTAAGCTTAAATAGGACGAGGGTTGTGTTTTACTTACTATTTTTAGGCTCGGATGAGAAGAACTATACGTACACTATCATCACTACCGACTCTAACAAGCAGTTGAAGTTCCTGCACGACCGGATGCCGGTCATTCTGGAGCCTGGTTCGGAGAAAATGAAGAGATGGTTGGACCCATCTCTACGAGAATGGACGCGTGATCTGCAGTCACTACTTAAACCCTTTGAAGGAAAGTTGGAAGTCTACCCTGTCTCAAAAGACGTTGGCAAAGTCGGCAACAACTCACCATCCTTCATCATCCCGTTGGACAGCAAAGAAAACAAGTCCAACATTGCGAACTTCTTCGCCAACGCATCTAAGAAGAAAGGCGTCGCCAAGGATATTCCTACGAAGAAGGAGACTGAGATTCAAGACGAACCAACTTCTGACAGCAAGGGCACGGTCGAGGCAAAGGATCATGAGAGTTCGGCGAGTCTGAAGCGGAAGGCATCTGGGTCTGCGGATCCTGATGATGTTGTGCTAGCAAAGCAGGCGAGGAAGGGGGATTCTGGGAAGATCAGTGCCACGAAGAACCAGTCGAAGAGTCCGATCAAGAGTAAGACGAAAGGCACCCCAAAGATCACCAATTTCTTTACGAAGTAGAGGCTGAGACTGAGGCTGAGGTTGGAGCATGATTGGCAATACTCGAAGCACAGCATTAACGCCTAGGCGCTTGAAAAAGCATTCAACTACATATATCAGCCATGGGGCGCCAAAGACGAGGATATCTCAGTACGCGATCCAGCAACCTGGACGCACGATATCGTCGAGCAGCGGTGGAAGCGCCTTTGGCGCTGTTTGGTCTGTGGTTGTTATTATCGCCGTACAAACTTCTACACAGAGCGCAGAGCGCTGAGCACACAGGCTGTCAGTCTATCCGTGGGAAGGGCTGTGTAGTAAAAAAAAAACATCGCCACCTGCTTGTTTTCGACTCATCTAGGCTTGAGAGTCGTACGAACAGATTTTTCGCCTGATATGGTACATCATGCAGATTGGAATGCATTAGCTGATATGAGTCGATATGAGTCGAAAACTTAGTGTGCCCTCTTTGGCAATGGCTGACTTGGACAATGCCTACATTTGTGGATGTCGCTCAAGAGGAGGGCAAACACCATTGGCTCCTTGTAGGTCCAGGGATGCTCCAAATAATAGAAGACTCATGAATGGTCATTTTGCCATCATGTAGTATGTGCATTATCCTCATGAAGAAGCACCAGATCTTGCTAGGTCACGTATTTGGAGCATGCTCGGAGCAACACTCGACTGCCTCTTTTAAACATGACCCCACATTAGCATTGACTCATTACGATGGGGTCGGAAACGCCGCGCTAATCACGTGGACACCTATTTTCAGGTGATTGATTCCCGTCACTAAGAGGCGATCCAAGATGAGGGGTCCCATGTTAATACCAGTGTGGATCTCTACGATCTCTCCAACGATTTTATATTTAATGTGGCTATATCTCCATCAATTGAAGAAGATCTCTACAAAGATTCTAATTTTTGACTGCCGCTGCATACCTTATCTGTTACTTCAAGAGTTTCACCCCGCTCATCCACAAACAAATTACCCTAGACTTACTACGCTACGCCGAAACCATGGCGGCCTCGACATCCTTATGTTCCACCTGCGACATGTCCTTCGACAACGTAGGGGAATTTCGACAGCATGCAAAGAGCGAATGGCAGTGAGTAATTAATTACTATCCAATCTAAGTAATGTTGCTAATAATTGATCTAGCATCTACAAACTGCGATGTAAAGTCGCTGAACCAGGGACTATTGTTCAGCCACCAAGTGGCGTCGATGGACAAAGGAAATCATCGCCTGGTAAAGAGCGAATCAACTTAGAATTGCCGGAAGAAGAAGAGGACCAGAGCGAATCCGCAAGCTCAGAAGATGAAGAGCAAACAGCCTCCGAATTCCAGCCTGAGCAATGTCTCTTCTGCCCCCATGTAAGCGACACTTTCGAAGCCAACGCCTCACACATGAAATCTGCCCATAGCCTCACGATTCCCTACGAATCGTCCCTTTCAGTCGACCTCGCCACCCTAATCTGGTACCTCCACCTTGTCATCTTCAGCTACCACGAATGCATCTTCTGTGGAACGCGTCGACGCACCGTGGAAGCGGTGCAGCAGCACATTATCGGCAAGGGCCATTGTCGGCTCCAACTGGCGGACGAAATTTTGGAGTTTTATGACCTTGAAGGGAGAGAAGAGTTCAAGATGGATGCATTGGTTAAGGTGGATGAGGAGTCGGTGAGGTTACCCAGTGGAAAGGTCCTCTCGCATCGGTCTCAAACTGCGTCGTCGGCCAAGCCCCGAGCACGGCCTCAGCAGTCATCAACATCTCAACAACTCCCATCTGCGCCGCCCAAACCTACTGGGGAATCTCCAGCGGACGCGCTCACAACTCAAGACCGCAAAGACGCCAGTCTCGCGACTCAACTGGTACGCCTCAGCGTTAACGACCAAAGAAGTCTTGCACATCTACCCACCTCCGAGCAGCGGAATTTGCTGGCCTTGTGGAAGAAACAACAGGACATTGCGCGAAAAGAAGAGAGACAGGTACGGCGTCGGGATGATCCAACGTTAATGAGGTCGTCGAGGAAAAGCAGATTGCTGCTGGTAATGAGACAAGGTTGAACAGATGAAGAAACCGAGTTTATGTATCACTACGCCAGACATCCACTGTTTATGGACAGAGACGATGTCTAAAAGCTGGTCTCAGACCTGTGCTAGTCAAGATAGTATAGAGAGGCTTGAAGAAGTACTGGAGTTTTTAGCGATCTTAATTAGTCCTACAGGTAATTAGGGAATTTGATACTGGCCAGCTGGTGCTGGGTGCGAAACCGCAATGATATTACTATAGATTTGGTAATTGTGGAGTATGAGAAATACGAAGCGCAATGACAGCACCGATATAAGAAAAGCACCAGATATCAAGGAACCTTGAGAAGACTCCCCAATCCTATCGTTCGTACGACGGTTAATATTGCCTGATGTGATGACCAGGTATATCTGCTCAGCAACGTCAAAGCCAAATTATAGTATTAGAGGTTTGTCAAGCTAAAATAGAGGATATGACTATTTGCCAAGGCCCCCATAAGTAACCTTCACATCTAAGTCTTCGTCAAACCTACAACTTACCACAAAATTTCCATATCCTCCGATACCATCTACAGTAACCCAATAACGGTGACCTTATTTATAGAGGCGAGAAAATTGGTATCGTAGAACTGGTTATTGCCAAAGAACAGCTGATAACGTAGTTCACATTTCATCTCGGTGGTCCTCCTTTGTGATCTCGAGACTGTCGGGGAAGTAGAAAAGAGCAGTAACACCCAGCAAATACTGGCTTAGGGGAAATACGAATGGCTCCCGTATGCTTAGCCTAGAAGATGAGTGGTAGGTCTTTTAGATGCTGAGTCTGCCTGTAGTAAGAATCATTTCTGGGTTCCTGAGAGTGCGGTCTAATATGTGCGAAATGGTCGAGAAATCTTGAAATACGCACGAGTTAGATTTGGAAAGGGTGGGAAAGGGCAAATATGCAGGATGGAACGTTTTTGGTGGATATGGTGCCTTGAAGGTTCCAGAATTAGTAATCATTATGAACCACAGAAGGGCGTTACGATACTATCGTCGTCGTTTCTCACATAGGGAAGATTATGATTCCGTTTTATAAACATTTAGGTCCGCGACTTAACCCTTCCTTATTGGCTTCTCATGTGTTTATTGCGCTTCAAGGTAGTTAAGCTGTTTCCCATATCACAACCTACCATGGGTGGCTCATAGGGCGGATAAACCGAATAGATGGCTTGATGTGTAGTTTGAGTATCCTCTTTTATGTATACAAATAGCCTTAAACTATTCAAACCAAAGGCTTAGTTTATAGTGATGTTCCCCATTTTTAGATGAGCTAGTTTGATATTACCAAGCCCTGAAACCATTTCCACTTCCTCAACTTAGATCACCAATCGCGCCCTGCCAAACCGGAAATAACAAGATCATCACCAACATCTCCAGCCGGCGGCTCCGACTCTCTGGAGCGAGACCTCTATGGCGGGCTGACGGTGGTCAGGGGATTTTCGCTCCTTAGGTGCCTGATAAGCCTGGCAGGCCCATTTGATAGGCGTTGGTGGTAGACAGTTTCCTGATTTGTAAGTGTTGTTGGTTGAAGAGATGGGGATTGTGGGTTGCGAGATTGGGAAATCCGCCTTAGTGGAGAGAACTGGATATTTGCAAAGGCCAGGCTCCGATACTTCGAGGGTATTTAGATCGTAATGTAACGGTCGGGGTGTCTCATGCTCGTCTTGTTGTTGTGTAGTTCTGGAGTTGCAAGTGTTGAAACCTCAGCCGTCTTATCAACTTACGGTTTACCCATCCAGTTCAAAGCCTTAAGCAGCACCAAGAAGATGCGTAACCTTCCGGTACCATCCCTTCTAGTCGCCATCATGGCCACATCACCAGCGTTGGCAGCAGAAGTCGGTTACTTTGACTCCAACGACTGCGCCGACTCTAAGGGTATGGAGTCATGCTACGAAGACGCAGACTCTGTTATGACGGATTGTATAAACGAAATAGCAAGAGTTTGGGTAAAGATTGCCACAACGCGTGTACATGTCAGCAGGTGCTGCAGTAACTTGACTGTGCCCAGCAGAGCTGTTGGAACAAGGTATCTCTCGGCTCCGTTCGCCGAACTTCCCGGGATGCTAACCACAATTCACCAGGTATACAGCTGCGAATACCAGAACGCGGTCTTCGAGCTTTCGGCCTGCGCGTCTCCTAACTACGAAGAAGTCCCCTTTATTCCGCCCTAGACGGCGCACCTGGTGCCTGTTCCTGCAACCTGAGAAAAATCCTTATAACTATATCCCATAACGCCGACGAGATGGGAGCATGTATGAGTGACGAAGATAATATAGATAGTCTACCTCCGAATGATGATTTGGATGCTTGTATGCAGGCTTGTTCGTGCTGTAGCACTAGTCAGGTGCTGTCTATGTAGGTGCCCCCTTATTCCGTGCGATCTGATGGAGGATGCTAACAAGAACTAAATAGCTTCCACGAGAGCTCTAATAGATTACACCTATACTCATATTCGTGGGTTCAAGGCATAGTAACCCTGAAACTCAACCCTGTCTTAACCTCCCCTTGAACTATCCGCTAGACTCGCTTAGCCCCGTCCAGAAGCACATAATTATGCTGGTAATAGCATAGTCGGACCAAAGTCTTGTTCTAGTCCGGAATCCACGTTGATTCCTAAGCTATCGCCATCGCATAGCTCCAGCTCTTTGGCGAAGCGGTACTGGCGGTATTCGCACGTTTCGAACCGAGGTCCTTTGACTAGGTATGCGATGAACTCACGGTGAGTGACGATATAAATATTGTGGTGTCGCGACGATAGGTTCTTCAGCCGTTGTCGAACGCGCTCAGCACGTACCATAGCACTTTCATGGCTATGGTCTTCATAATCCCATGTCTCGTGACACTCAAACAAATCGAACTGGGGGAACTGGCAAGATAGGACTTGCCGATCGACGCCTTTACAGCAGATAGCATCATGAGCTTCGCGCAGGTCGGGTCAAATCTGAACCGGAACTTTACTCTCACCCTGTGCCAATAGTGCATTGAAAGCGATGAGCGAAGTCTGTATTGTGCGAGTCATAGGAGAGACGACGATGAGATCGGGTGGTAAGGCAAACTTCGCCTGAAGGTCCGCTGCCTGTTGCATCCCGAGATCTGTCAACGGAGGATCGGGGAACTTGTATGGCCTATCCACGTTGTGTAAAGATTGGCCGTGACGGAGGATTGTAATGATAGGAATTTCCGTATTGGGGCTGGGGTTGAGGTTAGGACTGAGAGAATGGTTGAGGATAGGTTGTTTTAGTAACTGTGAAACACAGTACGAAAAGCCAGGAGATCTCGTGGAATATAAAGGAGCGAGAGCCTAGAATATCGCTGGTAAACTGGACCTATTCTGGAGGGAATGTCAGTTGGAAGTTGCAATTGAGGTTTACATGTATAGGGTATTCTTCTAAAGGAACGGGCCAGCCAATCTACACCGACTTTCGCGTCACACAGCATGAGTCAACCACGTCTCAGCGACTTACCATTAAAACTCACCCCTACCGTATTAAGGTACCTTACCTAAAGTTCAATCACGTCGTTAATAGGTATCATAACCTCGAACCTCAATAAATATGCCTCCAACAATTATTCTTATCCGTCATGCACAAGCCCTCCACAACGTTGACAATAAGTCCCCCTCGATTCCACTCTCTCAACCTAGACTAGATCACAAGACTAACACTTCTGTACAAGATTATGAGATCCACGACCCTCCTCTCTCAGATCTAGGCTTAGAGCAATGTGCCGCTCTCAAAGAAAAGCTTTATTCTGAGTACTCCTCTGTCAATCCCAAGGATGTCGCCATTATTGCGAGCCCGATGGTGCGCACGCTCCAGACGACTCTGTTAGGTCTAGGATGGTTGGTTGAGAAGGGTGTCAAAGTAGAAGCCAATGCAGATTGGCAAGGTAATCTATAACCTATCTTTCAAAGCCTAAGATATTAGGGTATTGATATGGCATCCTAGAAAACTCCGCAAAACCCTGCGACACAGGGTCTCCCATTGCCTCCATCTCCCCATCCTTCCCCCAAGTGGACTTCACCACCGTCGACCCCGTCTTCCCAGACAAGACTTCGCCCGCCGGTGCTCCCTACGCTTACAGCCGCTCTGCGATTCTCGCACGAGGAAAACGCTGTTTGGAGACCCTACACGAGCGGCCTGAGAAGCTCATCTTTGTGGTCTCGCACTCGGGGTTTCTGCGGTTAGGCGTCGTGGGTTGGTGGTTCTTCAATAGCGACTATCGTGTATTCGACTTTGAGGAAGGGGAGGAGGTGGCGGTGCGGCAGAGGGAGAGTACCTTGGAGGGAGGGATGGGACTATCATGGAATGAGAGGGTGGAGCTGGGAAGTGAGTTGCCTGACGAGCCGGAGGAGGATCCAGTGAAAGAGGGCCATGCTTAAGGAGTAGAATGCACCTAGAGATAGATAGTACATATAGAATCTTGCTATTCGAGCTCGCAGGTGGATATTAGAGCCGACGCATCTGTGTTGGGTTTAGAGGTGTATTTCAACTGTAGATCCGTGTACAACAAAGGATTACAGTTACGGGTATGATGGAGATTGAGGTTGGCAACTAGAGCAGCAATCATGTTCTCATTCAGGTTAGGTATCATCAGTAGGCACGGATTCACTAGAAACGCAATGTTTGCAAAGTGAATAGCAACAAGAAGTGGAACATTGAGCTGGGTATCTATTGCACCAATCCATAAACTCATACTAAACTCATCTACATATTCGCCTAATTCTTCTCTCCTTTTATTCCGGTATATGGCTTAGATCCTCATTTCGACAAGAAGCTCTGGAAAGCCGACTGATCAATGATCACATTGCCCACAGCTCGTAGCCTCTTCCTCCCTTCTTTCTGCTTCTCCAATAGTTTTTTTCTTCTCGAAACATCTGCGGCGTGCAGCTTGGCGAGAACATCCTTTCGGAAGGGCTTGATGGTTTCTCGTGCCACGACCTTGCTTCCAACAACGGCTTGGATGACGATCTCTGTAGACATTCATTAGAGGGAGGATGGGGGAGATCCAAAAGCGCATTGGGGACTTACCGAACATTTGTCGGTCGACGTGCTGTTTGAATTTCGATACCCATTGTCGACCTAGTCGATCAACCTGTGTTGAGTGGACGACTCGGCAGATAGCGTCTACGGGTTGCTTGTTAACAAGCATCTGAAGCTTGACAAGTTGGCTCTGTCGCCAACCTGCATCTTCATAATCGAGGGTAGCATAGCCCTTCCTGTGGACCTACGCATTAGTATTCATGGATCGTGATATTCCAAGAGAAACATACGTAGCACTTTTCAGTTTTCCAAAGAGGTCGTCAACGAGTTGAGCCGCTGGGATTTCGTATGTCAAAATAACCTGAGTGGTGTGGAAGAATTCAAGACTCTTCTGTTCTCCTCGGTTGGCCTCGCAAAGTTCAATCACGCGGCCCAAGTACTCCTCGGGGAGGGTGATGGTGGCCTTGACATAGCTATTTGAAGGTTAGCTTATACCGTAAGTAGTAGAAATGAGGGAGTGACTTGCGGCTCGAGCAACTGCGCACCCCTGATTTTATGGTTGTTGTCAGGAAACAGGGCGGGATTCGAAATAATCTCCTCCGAGCCATCCGCATGAACAATCTTAGTTGGTACAGTAGGCTCTGTGATGATAACACTCTTTCCATGTTCCTGCCTCAAACGATCTTGGAACACAGAGCAGTGCAAGCTCCCCAGAAACCCGAGTCGCCAACCCGCCCCAAGTGCCTCAGAGTGGTCCTTCTGTAGCGTTACACTACGGTCGTTTAGGACAAGCTGGTTGATGCTATCAGCCAGTCGACTATACTCGCTCTGGTCGGCAGGGAAAGCGGCCACGAAAACCATGGGTTTCATCTCCTCGAAGCCGGGATATAGCTCGACTTCAGCTTCAGTGGCAACGTGAGTGAAGGTGTCTCCCAGCTTAGCGTCCTGGATCTTCTTCATGCCGGGGTTGAAGTAGACGTAGCCGACCTGTCCAGCTCGAAGCACGTTCTGGGGCGTTGCGTGCGGGTACTGGATGCCGACTTGACCAACGGTGTATTTCATGCCGGTACCAAGGGAGATGACGCTGTCGCCAGCTCGGATGAGACCGTCAAAGACCCTAACCAGGAGCACGACGCCGCGAAAATTATCATACCATGAGTCCACCAGAAGCATCTTCAATGGCTTCTTCTCGTCGCCCACAGGAGCAGGGATATTGCCAATTACCGCAGGCAGCACCGCCGGAACGCCCTTGCCCGTCTTCGCACTCAGCAATATCGCCGTCTTGGGGTCCAACTCAAACGTATTCTCCATCTGCTCCAGCACCCGGGGCACATCGGCTGCCGGCATGTCGATCTTATTCACAACTGGCACCAGGGCCAGATCCTGGGCGAAGGCGAGGTGGAAGTTCGAGACCGTCTGGGCCTGGATGCCCTGCGTCGCATCGACGAGCAGCAGTGCGCCGCCGCAGCTGGCGTAGGACCGGGTGACTTCGGCGCGGAAATCGACATGGCCGGGGGTGTCGACGAGGTGGAGGAGGTAGTCCTCGCCTTTGTGCTTGTAGATCATGGTGCAAGTTTGGGCTTTGACGGTGATGCCTCGTTCGCGCTCGACGTCGAGCTTGTCCTGCCATGATAATTAGATTCTATCTTCTCGACTGTGGAAGCTTGTAAGCAAACATACAAGAACCTGCTTATTTACATCACCAGCCGAGATAGTGCCCGTGAGCTCTAACAAGCGATCGCTCAGCGTACTCTTCCCATGGTCAATATGCGCCACAATGCAGAAATTTCTGTACCGCTCAATTGGAATCGCAGAGATACGAGCTTCCAGCTCAGCGGGAGTCGGTTTCGAAGCGAATTGGCGTCGTGAATACTTAGTCCATAGTCGAAGCGGAGGAACCACAGAGCCGCTGGGCCAGGAGCTCGGTCGTCGAGGCTGCGAGAGACATTGTCGAGTCCAGGCTCGCCCTGCGCTCCAAGCGAGGCTCATCTAGATGTCGTGGGTGTTCATCAGAGGCCGTGGGAGAGCTCCAATTGTGGAGGGAAAAGAGTGACTGTCGTTGTCAAGTTGAGACTGAATTCTTGGATCGATATCCTGTCCCAAAAAATTGGTAGGACAAATGGGCTAGGATCATGACACCTCGGGTACGTACCGCGTCTGCATTCTGAAGCCTTGCTATTTACGGTTAGACAATTTTCTAAGCTTTTCCAGGGAATATGCGAACGTTTTGATGGAGATACGTACTGTTTCAGGGGTCCAGAATGGTACATACAAGGTACAAGAGAGAACCTCAGGTAAAGTCCCTTGTTCGTTTCAAAATCATTCAAAATCATGTCATAGTCTTCCCGTTAACAACGCTTTGATCATCAATCGAAACAAGTCACTTGGGTATCGATTTCTCCTCGCGAGCGAGCTATGTGCAATGGGAAACAACATCGCCGGTCCCTATATCCAAAAATAAACTCCCCAGTCATCGCTCCTTGAATCATCTTGTGTCTATCAAGATCATCTTGCTCCTCTCTAGTAATAGTTCCATCATATAGTTCACAGATCTACCATGAACTTCGCCCTTTCTCATCTTGTATGGTCTTATCCGAATCATGCGAGAACCCATTCACTTCCTCGTTTAATGAACTTATCCAGAAGTATGCCGAGATCCGCAAGGACGAAGCGGCAGATGTAAAAACCAAAGAACTCTGCCGCGTGCCGCGTACACAGCTCCAACCCGACCTGCGTTTTGTCCGCATGTCGCAGTCCGGGATCTTCCACTTGTCGGGCGATTTGATCTATACGGATTGGTTAGTATAATGAACTTATGTTGTCAGATCTAGAACTTCGCTTACCAATTGCCTGAGCTGCGTCAAATAGCCGGGCAAGTGCGTTCATATACATCGCATTTGGTCCTGTGAATTGGACCTGTGAAACATCCCGCTTTGCAGGACGACTTGTTGGGTTCGGTGTCATGGGTAAGGTTGGAAGGCTTGGTGTATCCCTCACTGCATCCTGCCCCCCAAAGCGGCTATTGTAAGCACCCCCTAACCCTACTGCAGAGTTCTTGGATCGCAGTCGGCGCCATGAAAAGGATGAGGATTTACCAGAAACGCTCGAGGAGCGTGGAACGCCAGAATTGTTGTCGTCGAGAGCAGATGCCTCCTTGAACAAGATGCTAGAACTCTGAACGCCGACTTCATTTCCAAGTTTACGGCTCAGAGCAGCTTGGACCTGTTCCAATACACCTTCCAGAGACTGCATTTCCACAAGCACCGCGTCGGCGTCGCATGTGTCGACTTGGGCAATCTTGAGGAGAGCGGCAGTAAGGAAGTCACAATTGGCAACTTTATCCTCAATGTTCCTAAGCTTCACTCCCCTCACTCGCCATACATCCCTCGGAACGAATAGTTTTGTGCTTAGGTAGCCTCCCCGGGGATGAGCCAAAGTCTGATAGAGACATCGCATCAGCCAGAATGGGCGTAGCATGAAATCAGTAGGGCAAGGTTCTAAGGGCACTGGAGCATCCACAGCTATTGGATTCGGCGAGCCGGGATCGTTTGGTGAGAGGATACTGTCGTCGAAAAGGTGGAGTCCCCCTCCTGATGTAGCACCCGACGATGGTGTGGGAATCGCTGGAAGTGTTGGTGCCCTGGCGACACCAAAGTGATTGCTTGAGGGGGTGCTTGGTGACATATCTGAGCCCTCGTCGAGGTTAGAGAGCGACATATTCCGGCTCTTCATGCTCCTCAGACTCGATGACGAGAAGTTCTTCCTGAGCTTTTTGGTAGATGGAGACGCAGAGCGTCCTGCCAGGTTGTCTTCTCCCTCAACTGAGCCCAAGTGTCCAAAGGGAGATGGTTGTATTCGTGTGTCAGTTGGGCTGATCTCAAGATGCGGCGATGATAGCCTGCGTATTCCACTTGCTGATCTTGAAGCTGAGGCAGATCCCACTACATCCGGGTCCTGCCCATTGCTAATAGCTGATTTCGAGGGCGCCGGATCTTCTGGATGATCTGGAAGAGCTGGACTGAGTTTGGTCGTCTCAATCTTTAGTTGCTTGGGGTTCTGTCCAGATAATCGCCGATTCCGTACACTTTGAGCAGACGATCCAGGTCTTTGTGGTGGTAAATCTGGCAATGACTGAGTGGGGGGTGGCGCAGAGGGCGCAGAGCTCTTGGGAGCGTGTGAGGATGGTGGTACCTCCGTAACCGTAGAGAGCGAGGTCGCGCCCGTCGGAGGATTCGAGCCCATCGAACTA
The DNA here is from genome assembly GCA_023628695.1 of Nectriaceae sp. PG4201. Taxonomy (NCBI): domain Eukaryota; kingdom Fungi; phylum Ascomycota; class Sordariomycetes; order Hypocreales; family Nectriaceae; species Nectriaceae sp. PG4201. Next base: position 285,685 of record JAMAKE010000027.1, on the reverse strand, counting down.
TGCCAAGTCCGCGATGTGAGGCCGCTGGAGTCGGATTCGCGTGGAACCGGCGGTTTTTGACTTTGCTCCATAGTGAATTGCTCAATCCCGTAGTCGCGCTCCATCTCCTCCAATATGCGTTCCTCCTCATCGGACGAGTTATCATCGTAGAAATCCGGCATATTCGGGGACCAGGGATATTGTGTTTGTTGCTGTCGGTCCAGCTCCCTCGCAGATTCTTGGACTTCCAACTCAGTCTGTCGCACACGTTCGCGTGCAATTTCAACCTTTCGCATAGCGTTGGCGATGACATCCTCGCTTGGCTCCCGAGGGTCAAACTCATCGGAGTCCATGGGCTCGTAACCTTCATCATATGCAGCTTCGATTGCAGCATCCAGCGCGGTGTCGAATTCAGCTTCCGTCTCACCGCTAGGAGCCCGGATATGCTTCCTCCTAATGTTGAGGGAGGATGTCCTTGAATGGACGGAAGAGGACGTTGAACCGCCGGATTCATCGATAGGGTCCAGCCAGGAGTTTAGGCTATCTTCACGGATATGGTTTGTAGTTTCCAGCTTCTCAACTGGAGGCTCTCTGTTCAGGGAGAAATCTGTTCTGATAGGCTCATCATAGTCGTCGACTTCAGGTTTGGTAGGTGAGAGTGGTCGTCGGGGAGATAGCGGCGCAGGCATATACGCAGAATTATCGGGCCTCTGTAAAATTAGGTTGTCTGGTGTTCTAAGTCGAACTGGGGACCGCGAGAACGCGGAATGAAGGAGACCATGTCCAGGAGCTTGTAAAGTGGTGGTTACAATGGGTTGTAATTTGTCTTGCGAAGAGCCCATTCTATGCCTTAAATCCTGTTGCCTTTGCTGACCTTGATAAAGATCATATTGAGGGGGTTGAGGGCTGCGGCTATCTTCCCTAATGATTTTCGTCACTGTTGCGGTCTCAATAACAGCGACTTCATCAACTTCATCATCTTCGAGCTGAAGAACGGAGTCTGGTCGGTGTATCTCACTATCAGGACGAGCTGGGAGCGCTTTATCGTCCTCATCTTGCCAGGGGGCCATCTGATCTAATTCATCAATGCGACTGGTATATGTTCGCCGCTATGAGTGCAACAGCTGATTAATAATGTGCAGATAGAATGAAATGATCATACTTACGATTGCCTCGAGCTTTCGCTGGTCTTCGTCTCCGGTCGTCCTCTGCAGAACCTGCTGGAGGAGGTTGCAGGCTTCAGCATAGGCTTGTCTTGCGCCCTCAAAATTCTGGGCATTATCTAGCTGAACTGCCGTGTTGGCCTTTTGCAAAGCGCGTGACAACATGGCTTTCTGAGAAGGGGGTTTGGAACTGCGGCCTTTTGAGTCGGTACTACCTTTCCCAGATCGATTTCTCGAATGACCTCGAGGCTGGTATGCCTCCGGGTTTTGGTCGTACGGCATGGCGTTACGGGAGGTCACAGCGGGTATCGGCCTTTCTAAAGATGTGGCGGATTGATTCGAGACGTCCTGCGTTAGTGGATATAGTAGGGACTGACTCGGCTGGGGGGTAACACTCGATTGTTGGCGTTCAGTCGAACTCGGGCCAGTCCCTTCAAGTCTTATTTGGGAGTATTCACTAGGAACTGTGTGTTCTAATGATGGTAGAGAAACGATTGGAGGCAGCCCTAGCGCCGGATGGGAAGCCTCCCAGGGCAATGCCGACGAAGATGGTCCCTCTGTTCTATAAGTTATTGAGGAGGTGCTAGGGCGTCGATTCTTCTGTAGTTTCCGCGGCGATTGTTTGACGGAAGGTGGAGAGCGGCTAAGAGCAGCAGTCGCATCGGCACTAGAGCGACGACCAAATCGATGCCCAGGCCCGCGCTGGGTCAGGTTAGAGGCGTGACTAGACCCAGTTGATGCCGACCAGCGATTTAAATTCCAAAGAGATTCGTTGGAGGGAGAAGTCGAGTTAGCGACGGTTGAGGACTGTGGCGGAGTCTGGGGACGCTTCCCCTGTCCGCTGATGGGCGAGGGACCTCGCGCAATGACTTGCGGATCGGTATACGGAGAAGATGCAATATGCGGAGGGGGGAGCAGTGAAGACGTCCGAGGGAGACGAGCTGCCGAAAAAACCTTATTTAGCGATGAGGACGGCGAATGTCTAGCGTTTTGGTTGGAGGGACCAGGGATAAGGAGTCGCGAGCCGGCCGGAGCAGAAGTGGAGAGATTCGAGGGGGGAGATATCGCGAGGTTGGAAGAGGATGAGGAAATATCGTGAGAGAGTTGAGGTTTATGCATCCTCCGTCAATGCCGTTCGGGAATTCAGGGTCGCGACCCAATCCGGTTGCCGTGTTGCTGATCTAAATATGTGTCCTCCGTATCGGGCCAGGTCGGTCGGTGTCGAAGGCGGTAGTGTAGCGGTGATGGCTGAAGTCGCAGGCGATATCCATGGCCTGTTGCCGAGGCGCGGGGGCAGAGAATCGTACAGCAGATGTCGCGTCAGGAGCGACGGGGCACTCAGATAGGAGGAGCTATGTAATGCATCGCAGCAGAGCGGCTTCGTCTTCGGAAGAGGAGGAGGAGGAGGAGGAATTCGAGGTGGAGGATTCGAGATGGAGAATTGCCAGAAAAGCATGTCCCATGTTCAGGGGACGAGGAAGGGAAGGTACCTGCATGTATCAGTCTTGGCGCCTACGCGATACGCCGTGGTCACTGTACATTCAAAACGTCCCCGCATTAAGTTTGATAACGTGGACACCATTGGCTTGTGCGCTGGTGCCTGTCCCCTTTGCCGCGAACTGGTCCTGCTCGTTGCTCCTGACTCGCAGTGGGCCGTCCCGCTGTGTCGATTCATGAGTGTCTCACAACTCTTATATCGAGGTACTATGCATCAATCGGGAGCTGTCACAAACCATCTGTTAGGCGCATTGAGCCGCATCGCGTCGAGCAAAGTATCTTAGCTATGAAGCTATTGCACTTCGCCTTCCATAAGCCACTCTACCTAGAAAGCCATCAGGCAGTTCAACAATATGGCGAGTGTAGATGACATCTTCAAGGTCAGTACGGGGCACGTCTTCTCGCCCAACCCTTCATAATAGACGATCTAACAAGCGTTACAGCATTCTGGCGTCTCCGCCAAACGAAAGCTCGATCCCATTCGAGACCCAAGTTCGTCTTCCCCCGTCGAGCTTCTTTCGAGCTCTAGCACAGCTCCAGCACAACTCTAGATTGCTAATAAGCACTCTCTACTCAGATGAGATATACAAATCAGCGAAGCTAGACTCCAATGGCTCAAATCGCCACGCCCGAGTCGAAGACGATGACGATGCCGAAGCTGGCCCAGCTCTACCACCCGACAACGACGACGAAGGCGATGTTGGCCCTGAACTACCTCCAGACGACGATGAAGGCCGTTTCTTTGGAGGAGGCATAACTAAGCAAGAGTCTGAAATTTTAGATTATGTTGACGGCGTCGATGCTGGAGCCGCACCAGAAAAGATTGATGCTGGCTGGTTACGGAAGACGGCGTTGAACTTCGAGAAACGGATCACCAAGAACGCCGAACTTCGTGCAAAGTTCGAAGACCAACCGCAGAAATTCATCGAGAGTGAAGGCGATTTGGATGCCGATATTAAGGGACTTTCAGTACTATCAGAGCACCCAGAGCTGTACCCAGAATTTGTGAAGACGGGATGCGTGACAAGTCTAGTTAGCTTGCTGGCGCACGAAAACACCGACATCGCTATTGAAGCAATACAGATCATTGGGGAGCTAACGGGCGAGGATGTCGACGCAGATGATGAGCAGTGGAATGGCTTGGTGGATGCTTTAATGGATGCCGACCTATTGGGGCTACTTGTATCGAATTTCTCCCGGCTAAACGAGGATGACGAAGCGGATCGAGATGGTGTCTACCATGCAATGGCGGTGATGGAGAACCTCTGTTCGCGACCCTCAGTCGCCGAGCGCGTTGGACAGGACGAGAAGCTACTCAACTGGTTGCTTCAACGAATTCAGCGAAAAGAGAACGCTGTGACGCAGAACAAGCAGTACGCGGCCGAAATTCTAGCCCTCCTATCACAGACATCACCCGCCACCCGCACCGAGCTCGCCCGTCTAGACGCCATCGACAATATGCTTCAGCTGGTTGCCCCCTACCGAAAAGGTGATCCAGACAAGGGCGGCGAAGAAGAAGAGTACATGGAGAATCTGTTCGAGTCTCTAACTTGTCTTGCCGACGAATCTGCGGGCAAGACCAAGTTTTTAGAGGCTGAAGGTGTGGAACTGTGCCTGATCATGCTGAAGGAGGGGAAGAAAAGTAAACCCCCAGCGTTACGACTTCTAGATCACGCAGCGGGCGGCAACACAGGTGCGGAGGTATGCCAAAAGGTGGTCGAAGCTGGCGGTCTGAAGACTATCTTTACCCTCTTCATGAAGACACAAGACCACCGCTTGATAGAGCACCTGCTTAGCATCTTCGCATCGATGCTCCGCCTCCTCCCTGCCAACTCCGCAGACAGGATACGAACCCTCGCGAAATTTGTAGAGAAGGACTACGAGAAGATTGCTAGGTTGGTCAAAATCCGGAGAGATTACAGTTCGAGGGTGAAGCGTGCAGGAGAAAAGAACGAAGCGGACAGAACGACCATGACAAAGGAAGAGCGGGAAGAAGCAGATGTGGAGCTACTGCTACAGCGGATAGACGCTGGACTATTCCTCCTACAGACGGTGGATTTGATTCTGGCCTGGCTGGTCGCGGAGGATACTGGGGCCAGGAAAAGGATCAAACAGCTGTTGGCTGAGCGGGACGAGGCGTTGGGAGTGATTGGCGCAACGCTGAAGGAGCAACTCGAGGGATTAGATACCACGGAGGAGAACCAGGATATGCGTGATATGTTAGGTACTTTAGTCGAGTTCGTTCAGTAACTTAATATCAATGCGCGTCCTCCACGGCCGCAAGGCAATGACGCAGACACGTATCCTTCTATCATCCCAAGCCACCTACTAGCACTCAGTCTCGGACTCTACACACACTGCCGTCTACAGTCTCTGCTTAAGCCTTGCTCGGAGGAACAGGCTTAACGTCGAATACAGCGTTGAGTAGGTTCTTGACCACCTGGGCCTGGCCCTTCTTGCCCGCGGCCTGGATCTCCTTGATCTCCTTATCGGCCTCGCGGTTGGCCTCATCCTCGGCTTCCTCGTTACCCTTGCTGTGCTGTATTCCGTCTGCCGTCAGTTTCCGCTATCTTTTTTTCTAAAGGTGTTGGCTGCGTGTTGGGGAGGGGGCCTGGGCATACCTCCGCCTCGAACTTCTTGTACTCGTCCTCCTTGTTAGACTTGTATTCGGCTATTTCCCGCTTGGCCTCATCGCGAGCTTCTCGGACGCGCTTGGTACGGACTAAAGGTGGTGCATGTTACGAGATCGCTCGATATCGTCGTTTGGAGAGGGGGACTCACATTCTCGAGCTATGTCGTCACAGTTAGTAGGTGTACGCTTGGGCTGGATGGGGGAGGAACTCACCTTTCTGTACAATCTTGGAGGCTTCTCGCTCAGCCTATAAGTGTGTCAGTCGCTAACTTCGCATGATTGTGGTATCGGGGACGAGGCTCGGCGTACATCGAGGAGCGTCTGGATGCCAGCTGAGTTCTGGGCGGACTGTCGTTGCGTCAGCGGTACTCCCATCTCGAAAGCCCGGAAATCCTGCTAACCATGATGGGCGTATGAGAAGAGGTCGACCGGGTGTTGCGCGAGTGCCGAGATGGTACAGAGTCGTAGGTGCGATGAGCCGTCGAGGTCAAGGATGGGAATTACGTCTTCGCAAGCAAGCTGTCTTGGAGGTTGCAAGCTGCGGCTTAGCGCGGTGGCTCACGGGCGCCTTGCTAGGTACCCTGTATGGAAGGCCGCTTTTAGTGCTCTTGAGAGCGACCTGGGAGGGGCAACTAGCGGTTCAGAGGTTCGCAGTACCTTGCAGGGTCTAGGCCACCTCACTACCTACCTAAAGGTAGCCCCTTGTTCGTTATTTCCATCTTGTAGAGTCCGTTTCTAAACCGCCAGAATCGACAAACTTCCATAAACCTAATTTAAGGGAAAATTGCCCGTTTCTCAAGACCACCAAAATAGACAGCTACCTATCCGCCAGCCGCTGGCGCTAAAGACTATCCGCTCTACCTCAAATGCATTCACAAGCTCGGTAGACGGTGCCAGCGCCATCTCTAACTGACACACTCCTCGAGGGCTCGGGCTCTATGCCTTCATACACACTAGGTTCGAGAACGGGCTGCCACCTGCACCCCAAGCCAGTATCAATCATATTCTACTATCGGGGGCACCATATACGAGCACATTCTTGAGGGGGTATAGTGTATAAGATCTCAACCTACAGTATGGGATAGTACATAAGATATTCGCCTTAACTTTGGGACATTATGTAGTGAAATACCCTGTAGCATAAGAGCCTCTCGAAAACGTGCCAGCGACTGATAGGCTGTTTCTACGATATCAATCTCGACTACGGCGCTGATCTATACATCCTGGTGCGTCTCAGAGGCAAGCTTCACGGTTACTCTTTGCTGGATAACCACACGATGGCCAACTCAGAGAGTTGAATGGAAGAGTACACCTGCTATCAGTCAGACGAACATCAACTCGCTTTGCCAACAGGATTAGCTAGAGGCAAGAATAGAGAATTCTACATTAGCGGCCAAGCTAAGGACTCAGATTAAGTAGCCAGAATAGCTTCTAGCGACCCGACTGCTCTATCTCGATCTAAGCAGGTCGTTGATGGCCCTGAGATGCAGCGGGAAAAGGCGGACGGTGAAGAAAGCTACGCTGAAGCCTATGCAGTGCTGTACCGGTAGGTACATAGGCTATGCTTTATCTTTATTACGGAAATGCGAATTGAGCAGGTCATACCGTCTATTGCATCTCCCACACCCTTGAACGCGAATGACTGGTATACTACACCAAATGGGCAATATTCGCCTGTTTGGCGAGATGCTACCTCAGCCACTTTTGGCTGCACGTCGCCTGGCGTTCCATTTCCGACTATAGAGCAAACATCCATTTCCTATCGCCGAGACGGCACCAGATTCAAGTTTGTGCAAGGAGCTCGATGACGCTGTTTTGGACACGGCATCCTGTTATATGCTAACAGAGCGCGAACCCGGTGTGCTTTAGGGTCCAGTAACGTAGGCGTCGCGTCTATGCCCTAGCGCCTGAGGCCTGAAAATGTGGAAAACGGCCTCCTTCTCTTACTGAACTGCGTCTACACCAAGAATCTGCATTCAGGAGGCTGGTTTCATGCTTTGATTCGGCGCTCCTTCAGCATGTGGAGGAAATCCATTGGAGTGAATGCGCAAGCTTTCACATCGGGCTCATATACCATTATAAAAAGGTCCTCATGCTGTAAAACTTCGGTTAAAGCAGGTATGGCCGAGTGGTCTATGGCGATGGTTTTAAGTCGTATACATTTATCACCATTATCGAGAGATGCGTGGGTTCAAATCCCACTGCCTGCAATTATTTTTGCCCTTTGTTCATAATCTCCGTCTTTCTATTGCTTCAGGTGGTTTACCCCTAACTCTGGATCCAAAAATTGCTTTATGTTGTGAATAGTAGTGGTTTGAGGGCGTCGTGGATGTCAGTTGGGAACTGATGGGTCTCTCATCCGGGAGGGCCTGAATGCAGATGACGGTGTTACATTTTGGAGGGTCAAATGATACACAAAGAGTTGAAACTGCATGCGAGAGCTTACTCTTGCTCTTATATCAGACGTTCCATCCATGTTACCGTGCAGTAGGCTTTAGTCGAGTAATTCCATGGCATGCACCTAGGGATGAGAGTGAGGAATCTGGAAGTGGCAGAACCACACAAGTACCATCTAATGTAAAGGAGAACAAAAGGTGACCAGATAGCAATAGGCCTCTGTAGTTTCTTAGCAACTTAATTTGAGACCCGTAGATGCTTTCTGCCTCTGCCATAAATGTAGAAGTTTATGTAGTCGAGATGCTAGAGGTGCTCACAGAAGGATGCATTCAATTGGAATATACCTTACAGCAGGGGCAGGGCAGTTTTTCGTGCTTATTACAGTGAGCTCCAACAGACTGCGTTAGGGGACCTGCACGGCTCAGGCGTGTTAGCCTGCGGGGCTCTGCGGCCATTGGATGCCGCTACCATCCGGGCGGACACGGCTGTTAAAGTCCATGGGTACTTTCACGTCATGGCTCGACTTTTGGGTTCTTCATGACCATATTACAGATTCCATTTCCTCCTCAATCGCAACCAATTCGGTCGATTCCCGATCGCACCCGCTTCCTACGCCTACCTCCAACCTAGGAGGGACTCTTCTGCCCCGGCTGAACCACCGTCGCCATGTCTCGCGCCTCCAAGCTCACCCTCACGGCGACGTCGCTCTTCGCCGCCAGCACGATCCTCCTCGTGCACTTCCAGCAGAAGTACGAGAAAGAGGTACGTCAGTCCCTTGGGGCCAATTGGCACCCTGGTTCTCCATAGCAGAAGAATACAAGAGAGAGAGCGTGTTCAGAGAACTTGGTGCTGACTTCTGACGAATAGGCGATGCACGAGGGTGTCATTCGCGACATGGAGCAGCAGCGGGTAAAACGTGAGCGACAACTCGACTTTGATATGCAAAGGGCGCTTGAGGAGGAGTATAAGCGGGAGCAGACGGTGCATGATGCGATAGCAGCGGCGGATAAGGGCCTTCCAAACAGATAGCCCTGACGATGGTCATAAGATGTTAAAAAGTCACACCCAAATCACCAAGATACCAGTCTCGACTCTATCCGTAATGCATTATCTTTGTTCTACTATCCTACTCCCTCGGTGATGCTAATTTATACATTTGGAAACCCCCGCGCCTCAGCCCTGAATTACAACTATGGCCGTCTGTCGCGGCTGCGCCATCTTGATGCCTCCCGTGCGTTCTGTAGCATAGTCGCGGTTTTCGCCCAATCAAATCGCCATCCAACCTTTTTATCTAATTGAAACTCCGGAGCGGTTCGTAAACATTCTTGCCGCGATGTTCATAGCCTGAAGCTCTTGGAAGAGCAGCTTCGCGGCGTACGGGATATGGATTTGTGCAATCTTCGTCTTGTTCTTGCACGGTCGACATTCAAAAGACTGCTTTGACAGGTTGCTAGAGCTCTTGTTAGAATCGAGATCAAATTGAAGTCAATGGGTACAATAACTTACGCAATGGGCGTCATCAGTCCACAAATTTCACAGACGTGGACTCTGAACGCATCCGATACCTCGAACAGTCGTTCCTTGAGGAAGGCGGCTGCACCGTGAGCAATCATGCAATCACGTTCCATTTCTCCGAAACGAAGACCACCATCTCTGGCACGACCTTCCACAGGCTGTCGAGTCATGATCTGGACCGGACCTCGGGCTCGGGCGTGGATCTTGTCATCCACCATGTGACGGAGTCGCTGGTAGTAAGTTGGACCGAAGAAGACCTGGGCCCGAAGCTTGCGACCAGTGTGACCATTGTACATGATCTCGAAACCTCGAGAGTGATAACCGTGCTTTCGCAGTAATTCTGAAACCGAGTCGACGGTGACATCGGTAAATGGGGTAGCATCTCCTTCCATGCCTTCCAAGGTAGAGACCTTGCTCAGAAGACACTCGATCAAATGGGCAATGGTCATTCGAGAGGGAATAGCGTGGGGGTTAATAATAATGTCAGGTGTTACACCCTCCCTCGTGAATGGCATGTCTTCCTGGCGGTAGGTGACACCAATAGTACCCTTCTGACCGTGACGTGAAGCAAACTTGTCGCCAATCTGTGGAATTTTGGTTGTCCTCACACGGACCTTGACGTACTTGACATTGTCGGCGTTGACCGTTACAATGACTTGATCAACAATACCGTTCTCAGTGCTTCGTAGGGGTGTCGAAATGTCGCGACGTTGGTGCTGTGTAGTTCGGGTGCCAAGATCCTGGTTCTCTTGATCAATAGGCGCCGTCTTGCCAATGATGATGTCCTCGCCTGAAACTCGGACACCTGGCGCCACGATACCATCGTCATCGAGCTTGTCGTAAGTTCCATGCTTCATACGAAGAGTTGTAGACTGGAACGGCTTCTCGAAGATCTCGGTATAGTTCAGGCCAACCTTCTTCTCCTGGTCTGAGTACGATCGGAAGAAGAGACTTCGGAAAAGGCCACGATCGATACTGCTCTGGTTCATAATGACGGAATCTTCCTGGTTGTAACCAGAGTAACAAGCAATGGCGACAATAGCGTTCTGGCCGGCTGGAAGCTCTCGGAACTTGAGGAACTCCATAGATCGAGTAGTAGCCAAAGGTTTTTGAGGATAGTATAAAACGTTGGCCATGGTGTCCATACGCCGGGAATAATTTGTTAGAAAGAATCCCATTGCCTGCTTACCCATGGCAGACTGGTAGGTATTACGAGGTGACTAGTTTCGTTGTTAACATGTGAACTTTTCAAGATAGTGACTTAGACGTACCTGATTATGATCTGGGAAAGGAATGATACTCGCGCAAATTCCGAGAATCATACTGGGGTGAATCTCGCAATGGGTATACATATGAGTTGTTGGGTTAGTCTTCGTCTTGAGTCTTCGGTTCGGGTTTTCGGCCGAGTCATCTTCTACGGCAATTCCGGCCTTTTGCATGCGGTAGAGGTCAAGATCTTCCGGCGTCATGCAAATCATGGCAGTCTCTTCTTCTTCGGCGTCCAAGTACTCGATAGCACCTGATCGGATGAGACCTTCCCAACCAATCTTTTGCGAGACGCTATCTGGGTCCGCCTGCTCCTGAGCGAGCTTGTTCACCAATTCCTTGGTGAGCACCAAAGATCCCTTGGGAAGCCCAGTTTCATGATCATCCTCCTGCTGCACGGTGAATACTGGTCTCATGACTCGTCCAGCATCAGAGAAGACCTTGAACTCTCGGTCTCGGATGTCACGGACTAAGGACACCTCAAATTGCAGGTATGATTTTCTTCGAGTATCAAGCACCTGGCCGACGAGATGCTTTGGGTCCTGGTGAACACCTACCCAAGTACCATTGACGAAGATCTTGGTGGCGTGCGGGTACCTCAGCGGTTCGTACTCCTCGACCACCTCCATACCTCGGTTAATCATGAACTCTATCAAAGGTTCTGATGGAGAGCCAACACTGACGTAACACATCAGAGACAAATTCTTGACCAAACCACAAGCCTGTCCTTCTGGCGTTTCTGCCGGACAAACAAGGCCCCAGTGAGTATTGTGCAGCTGGCGTGGCTTGGCCAGCTTGCCATCTCTTCCAATGGGAGTGTTGGTTCGTCGTAAATGCGACAAGGTGGATGCAAAGGTATAACGATTCAGCACCTGAGAGACACCTGCAGTAGAGCTTGCAGCCTTCTTCTGATCTCCCCAGTTACCCGTCGCAAGAGAGTACTTCAAACCGTTCGAGAGGGTGCCGGGCTTGATTCCGACAGCCAAATTGAAATGTCGGTTACCCTCGACGCACCGTTTCAGGTAGTTGGACAGCTCGGTATTCATCCTTCGCATGATACCACGAAAGAGTTTGGCGAGCAGAGGACCAGCAAGATCCAAACGCTTCTTTCCAAAGTGATCACGATCATCAGGCTCGCGTCTTCCAAGGGCACACTGCAAAAGCTTGTGAACCATGTAGCCCAAGAAGAAAGCCTTTCGGGTCTCACTGCCCTCCGATTGAGAAATATGTGGCAAAGTCTCCTTTTGGAGGATATCCTTGGCCACGCGGACACGCTTCTCGCGACCTAGACCTGCCTGGTCTCGATTTCCTCGCTTTCCGATGAAATCCAGAGCGACTTCTCGATCCTGGACACAGAAAGCCTCTTCGATACACGGCCGAAGCATTTCCAGCATTTGGCTGTCGTTACGATCGTAGCAAATATGGTTGAGGATGTCCTCATCAGAAACCACACCTAAAGCACGGAAGACGATGGCGACCGGGAGATCCGACTTGACAAAGGGGAGAGTGGTATGAATAGTCTGGCCGAAGCCTCCTCGAGCTGAGTCGCCCTTGCCGTACAACTTCAACATAAGACTCGAGATGAGTCGAGATCCTTTTTCGAGGGCACTCCTGATCTCAGCTGTGTATGTGTAAGGGCTCGGTTGAGCCTTTTTGAACACTTGAACGATGTTCGCAGCAGAACGCTCCTGGGCGATCAAGACCTTCTCACTTCCATTGATAACGAAGTAACCGCCTTGATCGTAGGGGCACTCATTAACGAGGAAGAGACTTTCATCAGTCTCGCGGCTCAAATGGCAAATCTTAGACTTGACCATGATGGGGAGCTTGCCAACGAAAACCATGTCCTTCCAGTCGTCTTTACCACCGTTCTCATCGTCCCCTGCTTCTTCCAGTTCCCAGACTAGCTTCGTCGGATTTTCTTTAGTCTTGGCATATTCGGCTCGCTGGTTGTCGTCCATCTCATGTAGTGGCACCTCCTTCTCAACGGCGACTGACACTTTCTTGGTAATCTTGATGTATAAAGGGGCGGAATATGTTAGGTTGCGGTCTCGACATTCGTATGGAAGTAGCGAAGTGACGGTTCCATCGGTCTCGCTAATCGTAGGTCGCGAGACCATGACGCTTCCGAACTTGATCTCATATCGACGCAATGCGATCGTTTGACCGGGAGGTGAAGGAGGATTAGGTTGGTCTAGAGAGATGACCGAGTACTCGTTGACGAGATCTTGAATAGTTGTTTGCGTGAATTCGTCGAAGGAGTCGGTTTGCTGTGATGCGAGACCCTTGGTCTCGAAGAAAGAGGAGATGACGGTCCAGCAATCCTCGGGGGTGATGCCCTCCTCATCGTCGCCGTAGCCTTCGTAATCAGACTCGTCCTCGTAGTCGGCCATGGCGATTAGATGATATTACTGATTCGTATGCGATGCTAAGCGGCGTGGGCAGCTGCCAAAAGGTGCTCAGTTGCGATCGAGAGAAGCTTAACTGAGTGCCTGCGTGACAGAAGAAAGTGGCGATGCGAAACTCAGGGCGGTCAGTAGTGGACCTGGCGCCTGGAGCACCCGTTGCGCATCTGATGACGGCTTCAAAAGATCGGCGACGTCTCAGATGATAAGATGAAGCTGCGTTGAGGAGTGGGCGGGGGTGATGAAAGGAATGGCTTTCGTTGATGATTTTGCTGAAGGCTGAACTTTCAAAACCCTTTGATGCCCCGGAGCACCAGCGACGCGACCCGTTCCAGAAGGTCTAGACCTGAAATGGCATAGCTCAGAAGCAAGACAAAGCCAATGCTGAATCAGCCATTGTTTGCTCTGTTTGTACCTGTCTCCTTATGGCCTGAGGCATCAAGTGGGCTCCCATCTCAACCCACTAATATCTTAGCCGCATCGTGGACAATATAATCTCAATCATGCTCGCTGAAGTCCCGGGACATCCGGACGATGCCAACGCCATGGCGAGACGTAGGGACAATATCACCTGAAATACATCCCCATGGTCCTTCAGCGATCAGCGAACTTTCGCCAAAGTTCATCAAGTTTGAAGTTTATCACTAGCCACCTACATCCAAGAACCTAGTTCCCATACCGGCAACTGCAGCGACATCGAGTCCTCCGTGCTGATCAAGCGATCGGCCGTTGCAACCCGAATGATTTGCCCAGTTTATTTCATATCACCGTCGTGCCACAAGGTACCCAGTCATGCTTAGCTTCCAGAAGGCTTCTCAAAGTTACGGCTCGTCGGCCAGAACATCCTGTCCGTCCTATCGGCGACCTTAATCCCTGTCCACCGTCTGTACTCCAATTTCGGAGCCTCCCTTTCGGCTCAGGTTGCGGAAACCCCACAACTGTCTCTGAAACAGGAACAGGTGAGCTTATTCCTCTCTTGTTTATCGGTTTGTAGGCCTTCCTTGTTAGTCTCGGGATACGACGCTGCCCTATTAGTGGATGATCTCAAACCCGCAGGAGGTGTCCCGCAGCAATTTGCCCAGCGTAATCAGTATATTGTACGATGCAGCTACGATGCCGGATCGCTTCGAAGCTTTGTTCAGGGGTCATGGTACATGGTAAAGTGACTTCTATTGAGGTTTACGACTTTCATATATAAGAGATATTTTCCACCCTTCAACGCTGATGGACAGACAATTCTATTCGACATTAACTTTCATTCATTTCAACCAAATTCCTAACTTGGATTAATTCACCATCATGCGCTATTCTTCTGCTGCTGGCCTAGCTTTCGCCCTTACGGGCCCCGTTGCCGTACGTGCTGCCTCTGGAACAGGCCATTCGACGAGATATTGGGACTGCTGCAAGCCTTCTTGCGCTTGGAGCGGCAAGGCGGCTGTCAGTGCGCCTGTTCTTACTTGCGATGCCAAAGATAACCCGTTGAGTGATGCCAACGCCCAGAGCGGCTGCGATGGCGGCAGTGCTTTCACTTGTACGGATAACTCTCCTTGGGCTGTGAACGATAACCTCGCCTACGGCTTTGCTGCTACTGCCATCACCGGTGGTTCAGAGTCGTCATGGTGCTGTGCCTGCTATGCGTAAGTTTCTTCACTGCACTATGCACAGGCATCTAATATGCTTACTTGCTAGCCTTACTTTCACGACTGGCCCTGTCGCCGGCAAGACCATGGTTGTTCAGTCCACCAACACAGGAGGTGACCTCTCCAACAACCACTTCGACCTCCTAATGCCCGGTGGGGGTCTTGGGATCTTCGACGGCTGCACTCCCGAGTTCGGCGGCATCCCAGGAGACCGATACGGTGGCGTCAAGGAAAGAAGCCAGTGCGACAGCATGCCAGAACTGCTCAAGGATGGCTGCTATTGGCGATTCGACTGGTTCGCAAACGCCGACAACCCCGACTTCACCTTCGAGCAAGTGCAATGCCCCAGTGCTCTCACGGACAAGACTGGTTGCAAACGAGACGACGACTCAAGCTTCCCGGTCTTCAAAGGGGCATCCGGCTCCTCGTCTGGTGGCTCAGGTGATTCAGGTGAGAGTTGCACAAAAACAAAGACGAAACGTAGAAGACTCACACTTTCCAGGCTCTAAAACAACCAAGACCACCAAGACTGCTGCTGCTGCCACTACTTCTGCTTCTTCGTCATCCGGGAAGACCGTTGCCGTCTGGCAACAGTGCAACGGTCAGAAATCCGACTACCCTAATGGAGCGCTTGCCTGCGCGAGCGGTAACAAGTGCGTCTACCTGAACGACTGGTACTCGCAGTGCCAGCCGAACTAGCCTGGCACTGGCTCGAAATCAGTGTCGGGACGGCAATTTCGTGTGGAACACGCTATAATGGATCCAGTCTTTGAGATTCATACGATTCTTCTTGTAGTATATACTTTATGATATTTTCAGGGCATTGGCACCCGAAGCAGAGATGTCCCCATATTGCGCGCATAATCAACCTGAACGCCCCCAATGTGCTAAAATCCAAAAACTCGCCTGATATGCGTCTAACCTGTTCGTTGATAGATGAGGTCTCTGGTAGCCTAGTAAAGACAGATTCCACCAACATCGTCATCCATGGTCCACGAGCCAGCAAGCCCCTTTACTTCAACGTCGTCGGCTTCGAGCGGGGCACCCTGATCAGGCTTTCCAAGGAAGAAGTCACCCTTTCCTTCCGTCCTGATCTGCCTCTTCATAAAACGCTTCGTCCACTCCTCAACAGCAGGCTCGCCTGTTTCATCTCTTGCCTGTTTGAGGAAGGGAATAAGAGCAGTGCCGCCAGTACCCTTTTGATTTTGCTGGTTCTTCCTGGAAGCGATGGCGAGGTTCATGCGCTGTCGGGTAACTTCGGGGCTGCGTGATCTGCTTCGAGCGCGAACTTGTTTGGAAGGGGTGATGATATAGCGTGTAACGATGGCGATGTGCTTGTCGCGGAAGTTGCTCAACATGGCTAGACAGGCATCGTAGGCTAAGCACAGTTGAGTGTCTTCTGAGTGATCTTCGACGTATTCGCGAATATTCGCGACACATGAGACATCATTTAGGAATTGAGCGTGTGGTCCGGGCATATAGTGTCGCATCTCCATGATGAAGTTGTGTCGTCTCGCAGTGCGCTCAGAGTCAGACGTCGGGTCACTCTTCTCACCAGTCGGGCGGTGTTCAATCCCGAGAACGATATCGAAGAATTGAATCAAACTGCTTTGCGCATTGCTTCCGCCACTAAACTGTTGATATGGCTCGTTACCAGCTCCGGTCTCATAGATGACGCCCCTGGGGAGACCAGCCTCGGCCATATTCTTGCTCCCAGCGAGGAAGGGCCGGATGCGGTTGTAGAAGATTGTAGGGTCACAACTCTCATGCATTCGTTGCAGAATGTTGGTAAGGTCAGTGAGTCGCTCAGCGAAAGTGCGCAGGCAGCGGGCAACCATAGCTGAGTCTCCGTGTCTTGCAGCAGCAATAGCTGTTAACATGAGAGAGATTATAGGTGCTCCACGAGCTTCGATGGCGACGGAGACCAGGTAAAACCATGATTCGTCGATGGAACCACTGAAGGTATTTAGGGTAGCCAGGTTCTCAAGGTTGTCAATGTCCTCATCCATGAAGAGAGGTTTGAAGTTCCAAAGACACACGGCGGCATAGGTAGCGACGGGAGGGATTTCCAGGTGATGTGAAACCTCAAGTAGAGGATTTGAGATGGACGGAGGGAGCCGATCTGAAGGTGAGTCGCCGCCCCAGATGTAAGCGTGAGCCATAAATCCAAGGAGAGAGTATGCCCGACGCCACTCGGCCTCGTGCTCGAGCCCTATTGTGGAAAGGACGGGCAGACGGTCGATCACTCCGCGTAGGCGTCGACTCAGGATGAGAGCCTGGAGGTTCGCCGCAATAGCCTCCCATTTGTTGTAGTAAGGGTCCGGCAAGCGAGTCAGAGGTAAGACGTCAGGGAGGAAACCGTGAGTGGGCGAGAGGCCATAGTCGGCCAGAGCTGGGATGGGAGGCAACATTGCTGAAGCTGTGTAGTTGTGACGTGAGGTAAAGAAAACCTTAGCAAGGTGAGAGGGAAACCTCAGGAAGTTAAAGTCTGGGGAACGAGACTATGGCGTTTTGCGGGGGAGGCGTATATAGAGAACGGAGAGAAGGAAGGGTTAAGAGAGGAGAAGGAGAAAATGAGATGGAATCACCGGACATCCGTAAATGTCTCCTAGGACTAGTACTTTCGAGGGACGGCGGCGAAGAGGTTTCTAGGAGCGCCGGGATTGGCCGATCGGTCGAGTGGACGTTAAGAAAAGCACGAAATGGGCTAAGAAGGGGTCCTGTTGGTGGGGCCACCGGGCCTAGAAGCAAGAACTCAGGCGGCCGGGGCCGTCATCGCCGCCGGAGCAGCTCCGTCTTCGGCCGAAAAGGTCAGGTACTGGCTAACTGGAGGGACTTTTAGGCGTTTGGGTTGTGGTTGTTCAGTGGCGGTACTCTGATTATGACAGGACTTTGCTGACATATCAGAGTTCCATGGCAATTATCGGATGCTATCCAAAATAACTCTAGTTTCGTTGCCCAAAATTGGTAATAGGTTTTGCTTGTGAGTTGGCGACACGAATTGTCACCAGACGACCTGCAGAACTCGGGAGTTTCTAGGACTAACAGACGCAACTGGGTGTTCAAATATCTTCACATCCGATACCTTTGCGAGTTACGGAATTGTCTTGTTGACTAGCTGCACTCAGCGTTGCTGAACGCGGGTTGGGTGTCTTCTGAAGCCTTACAGGGATGGAGAACCAAATGCTGTGTTTGGGCAGGTGCCACAACGCCTCTTCCGGATCGCAGGCTCAATCATCTCAACGCTCGCTTTGGGATCTAGGACTATATTAAAAATAGAAGCTGGCTTTTATCTGACCGCAGCTACTGTATAACTCAATTTCCCGGCCGTTTGGGAAGCGTTGGTGGGAGTTCTCTCTCGGGTGGTCACAGCGTGGTTAGTGGGGCATCTTACAGATTACAGAGGCTTAACCCCCACCATCCACTGACGTACAGGAGGGGAGGAACGCACGGGGCAGGCATGCGCAATAGCTAACGTGGGTGGAGGCAGATGCGTAAGGTAGCTTGCCAAGCTGGTCAAGGTGTTGGTTCTCGACGTCTCCTCTCAAGCTCTCCTCTTCCACGTCCAGGTCCAGACTTCGCGATGCCGGTCCAGCAGCACGTCCTGAACTGGCTTTACAGCGTCCTCACCAGTGTTCGTACTCTCCCTCTGCGTGCTTCCCCTTCATCAATCTCCAGGTCCCGTGCGCTAACTCGTAGCCCAACTTGACAGGAGTATCATGATGTGAATCGCGCCTACAACGATGTCGCTCAAGCCCTCGCTCGATATCCAACCCTCGCACCACGAACCGATGTACACAGTATGGCTACCGCACGATTTCAGCACCGCGACTCCAAGCTACAGTGCTAACTCCTTCAGCTTTTGCTCATGGTGCCAATGCCTTGCTCCTCCATCTCTCAGGCACCCTTCCCGTCAACTTCCGTGGCACCACCTACAGGTTCCCCGTGTCAATATGGGTTCCTCATGCATACCCTCGAGAGCCACCCTTGATTTACGTTGTGCCGACCGAGACAATGATGATACGCCCAGGCCAGCACGTCGATCCCCAAGGACTAGTGTACCATCCATACCTCGTCGGATGGGCTGAGTTTTGGGATGTACGTTGTCCGTCGTCAAGCCGCTTGGTCGAATTCCAACTAACGCACACACACAGAAGTCGAATCTTCAGGACTTTCTCGCTATTCTCACCGATATTTTTGCTAAGGAGCCACCGGTCATTGCACGGCAGCAACAGCCACGGCAGACCCCGGCTCCTCAGCCGGGACCGACTCCGCCTCCGGTCCCGCCTTTGCCTCCGGGTATGGCTCCACGCGAGGCCATTCAAGCACCACCTACTCCGGAGCAACCTCGCCCACCTCCTCCGCCCCCGAAGCCGCACCAGAGCACGTCGCCCACCCAGTCTCTCCCTAGCTACACTGGCCCACCCCACGCTCTACCAAGAAGCTCGTCGAGTGACCCTCGCAGACCGTCGCGCTACGATTCCGCACCCCCTTTGCCACCCCAAGCTGGGAGTGCAGCACCGTCAGATAATAGACTATCACAAGCTCTGCCGAGACAACAACAAATGAGCCATGTGCCACCTATAGAGCAGCCAGGGGTCCCCCAACCGCAATACTACAACGAACAGCAAGCAGGAATAAACCGGCCCCAATATTACAACGACGCGCAATCACACACACCCATCTCTCAGAGACAATGGCAGGCACCACAACAATTTCCAGCTTGGAATATGTCTGCCCCCCCTCCACAATCTCAGCCAAAGCCCCCTCCCCCTCCTGATTTACTAGATGAGCCCTTGGAACTGAACATGCCTACATCGTCTATTGTTGCTCCTCCTATTCCCCCTAACCCCGAGAAGGATGCCTTACTTCGGCAGTTGGCTCAGACGTTGTGTGCCATTCGAGTGAGAAGCCGGCAGCAGAATGACTCGAGTATGGCAGGATTACAAGCCCAGCGAACGGCGATGCTATCTGTCATCCCAACACTTCAGTCCGAGGCGGGACAGTTGTCTCAGCTGTCTAATGTGCTCACTTCCAATTCTAACATCTTACATGATGCGCTCCACAAGGCAGACGCTGTAATCGAAGGATCGAGAAGTCATCCGGTCCCCGATGTGGATGAGTTGCTAGTAGCGCCGACGGTGGTATCGAATCAGCTTTACACGCTGGTGGCCGAGGAGAGAGCCCTTGGAGATGCAATCTTCATGCTCGGGCGGGCTGTCGAGCGAGGGCGCATCTCCCCAGCGGTGTTCGCGAAGATGACGAGATCTCTCGCACGAGAGTGGTACCTCAAGAAGGCATTGGTGCGTAAGATTGGTCAAGGGATGGGATTGGCTTCAACCTCGTGATGCAAGGACAGCCGAAAGGTGATGAGTAGCACTTGGAGCCGCTCTTCGCAGGACTACCGAACTCTTCTTGATATTGTCTGGTGAAGCCACGGACCACCCATCAAGTTGGGGCGCTGTGACCGAGACGCGGATTGTGCGCTAGGCGAAGACGATCGGACGGGTGGGTGATGCAGCAGGTCATGAAGCGGCCTGGCCTTGGTCTGTGGCGCACAGAAGCGCCGGCATCGAGAGAGTAACAGTCTACGATGCAGGGCGCGGACCCCGGCATCTCGACGGCTTCCTGCAGCGATCAGCCGCATCTGGAACGGTCGGCTTGGTCCATTGAAGTTGAATTCTGATGTGCCGGAGTGGTCGGATACTGGCCCGAATGCAAACGCCCCTTAGCCTTCAGCCTCCTCGAGACAACAATACTAAGCACTGCCGCCACTAAACCCAGGAACAATATCAACGCCAACGGCTCCCCACCTTGGAGACATTATCCCCTTAGTGGTATCTCTTTGATATACTCACATTCTACCTCAAACAACAATACAGTGAATGGCTTCCAACGCCAAAAATATAATATTCACATATCCTGGTTTTTGTGACCCATCAACCATCATGCCACCGCCAGCGAATTTGGACTTGTACATTTCCCCTATGGATCTCCACAAGGCATTTCCGTGAACTGACTACATATTGACACCTTTCTTGCACTGACGACAACGCCCATACCAACATTCATATCGTTCCCTCTTAAGAATCTTCAACAAGATGACTGACTTCGACCCTTTCACCCAGAATGTCACCTTCTTTGGGCCTGATGGCAAGACAGAGATCCAGGTCCCGATACCTGCTCTCGATGCATTCCATGCCGAGACTGCCAGTATCTGCATCAACTATGGAACGCAACTCGGGGCGTGCTTCATCATGCTATTAACCGTTCTCGTCATGACGCCGTCGTCCAAGTTCCGCAGACTGTCCAACATTCTTCATATCGCTGGTCTTGTCGTCTCGATCATCCGCATGGCTCTATTAGCTGCGTACTATCCATCTCCTTTCAACGACTTTTACGCTTTCTGGGGATACGACTACTCGCAAGTTGATCGGATGTATTACCACGTCAGCGTCGCCTCTACCGTGTTTTCTTTGTTACTCGTCATCTGCGTCGAAGCTGCTCTGATGAATCAGGCATGGGCGATGGTCAGCCTCTGGCCTCAGTTCTGGAGGTACGGAATCTCAGTCTCATCGGCCATCATCTCCTTGAACACCATTGGATGGCGGATTGCCTTCACGGTCTTCCAGGTTCGATCCATTTACAGCTTGGTCCCAGCAGCAGGCACCTTGTGGGTGGCCTATGGCATGGTCATCACCAACGCAATCTCCATCTGCTGGTTTTGCGCCATATTCAACATCAAGTTGGTCACGCACTTGGTCTCCAACCGTGGCTTGCTCCCCTCGTACAAGACCCTCACTCCCATGGAAGTCCTAGTCATGACCAACGGAATCTTGATGATAGTCCCTGGTAGGTCAAACTCATTCTCCTTCCTTGACGCACTGCTAACACCTTACAAGTCATCTTTGCCGGTCTCGAATGGAGTCACTTTGCCAACTTCGAAGCCGCCTCCCTGACTCTGACCTCAGTTGCTCTCATTCTGCCATTAGGCACCCTCGCCGCGCAACGCATGGCGCACGTCACCACCTTCGCCCTGAACTCTGCTGACTCTAACTGTCACTACAATAATGTCGCAAACACGAGTACATGCTCTTCATCTATCAAACCTCTCAAGACGACGAGCTTCCCTACGAGCCGCACCGGCAAGACCGCGCAGGCTTCAGTCTTCTCTCGATGCGAGGCTGGCATGAGTTCTCGCGATAGAATTAACCCGATCGGTATGGAACTCGGCAAGTTTCCGTCTGATCACGAGACAGGTGACCGACACATCCAGGTAGACCGGAACATTGAACAGCGCGAAGAGAGGATTTAGGATGTCCTGCCGTCTAGCAATTCCTGCAATGCACATTTAGGAGTTTAGCGGAGTCTGGAAGCGATCTAGCATCGGTGTAAGGAAGATATCAGGACTTGGACTTGCATTTCCCATGGTACTCATTGCGACAAGTCGCAACTGAGGGTTTATTTTGGCAGCGTTCGGAAAACTACTTTTCCTCATCAACGTCTTTCAGCCCATTGTTTTAATCAGATAGCGTAGCGCCCAAAAGCAGAACAATCACATATGATGATTCACAATCCTCTCCACCTATAACACTTCAACCAGAGCTTCTCTGAGACTGCCCCCTCATCATACCGCCGAATCCAAGTGTCCATATGAATCATATCCGTGGCGACTCACCCTGATAGCGTCACTGATCCATCATTGCTAAATTTAGGCCCTGTTCGCAGACTCATGGTGCCATGTGCTCGTTATGTTGTACGCTTGGAGTCTAGATCGGTCCATACATCCTGGAACGAAAATAGACAAAGAACCTGGTTTCAGAGTGGTAGGTGGAGGGTTGTCAAGGGGGTGGGTTTATGTCGCCTGTATAGGGTAGGATCTTAGGAGAGAACTAAGATGAGGATTGATCCCAGCAATTACTCGGACACATCGTAGTATAGGTTGATTGAGCGTGGAAGTGGCGACTAGTCTCTTGGATTGATTGACATACTGCACAAAGACAAAGAGTAGACAGCCGTAGAAAGTCTTGCGTTGATCTATCTAAATCTAAGACAAGGAATTCTGCTGCTTGATACATTTGTGTCATACCTAACCATTCCCCTATTACTTTAGGTTCTCGACATGATCTGCTCACCCCGCCCTTGTCCGCTCGACATCCGCTGCGCGACTCTCTCCTTGCAGAGGCTGACCAGTCGCTTCAACTCATTTGCACGAATCGGTCTAGGCTGCTCAATCGTACAAGATGAACTCGCTACGAATGGTCCGAAGCTGCGAGAGATGCCACGACGGCCTCGCGAGTTGTAGCTATTTTGCTTAAGGTTTTCGATAGTGCTCGAGCTGGATGAACGTTGAGCTCCTAAGTCCTCACTCACTGCTGGGGGGCGGTTCCTGCAAGACCCTTTCAGGTAGAATCTTGGATGCGTAATCTTGGGGATAGGAGGTGGCTTTGGGATAGGAATTTGAGAGCCACCTTCTCCGTCGACGTTATATCCCCGACGAGCCAAAGACGCACAAACTGAAAGATCAGCTTTACCCCGACTGACCACCTCGACTTCCCTTAGAGAGGGACAGTGACCAGGTGGTTGTCGGCGGTCAGTGCTTGAAGCGGATGATGATCCAGCCTCGGCTGGATTTGGTGAAGGCTGGGGAATAGGGGCTCTCGACGCAACCAACCTGTCTTTCTTGACCCACCACGCATCATTCGTTTTGGTATCATCTATTGCAAATGGATCGTGGCTTTTCATTGTCTTCTCGGAGGAGCTTCGTCTCCATGACGCAGATAGCCGACGGAGAGTCCCCTTCATTTGAAGTGATTTCCCTGCCCTAGAGAGTTTTCGTCTATAGTCACGGAAGGATGACTTCTCTCGATCTGTACTCTTCAACTGTATCGGACTCGCCTTTGAATCTCGCCCCTGCCGATTCAAGGATTCGAAGAGACCAATTTTTTCCTTTAGTGGTGATTCCTCCTTTTTCGTGGCCCAACTGCTTGGGGACTTGAAGGCTGCTTCTCCAGGGCGGCTCTGCCCCGTCTTAAGGTCATGTTTTCGAGTCCTATGGTTTAGAGATATCGCGCTAAGTAGTGGGGTTGTGGCGGATTTCTGAAGCTGCGGAAGCGTACTAGGAGGTGTAGCTTTTGGTGAGGTTGTCTCACGGCGCTTCTTCTTGACGAAGGATATCGATGGTGGGGTTACACTCTGTGCAAGATCGAATTTCTTGCGGAGGCTTGACAATCTAGGACGAGACGCAATTGGAATTGCAGTTGCGCCTACAGAGGTAAGACTCGACCTTTTCACACTTTGCAGGCTTCTGTTATCCTCTCTGGACTGCTGGCGATATGGGTAAGTCGGTGATTGAAGGTGTATCGCACCGCTTGCTATTGATGATGAGGGGGAATGTACGATCTGCTGACCAGTCTGGTTTCTAGATGGCCGCGGAATTCCACTTGATTGCACAGCTTCTCTCTTCGAAGTTCGCGGACTCAAATTTGTGACACTGGTTGACTGACTCAATGATGCCAATGTTGTAGAAGATCCATTCTGCGCATATGGTGACCGTTTTGGGCTACTGCTGGCATACATCTTTGTAGTCGTGTCGAGCGGAGGAAGATTCCAAAAGCGATTTCCCTTGCCTTTACTGAACTTGCCCCCAGTCAAACTGGTTCGTGCTACCTCTTGGTCTCGAAGCAATGTCGAGATTCCACCTGTCGATGTTGTACCAAGACCCAGTGATCGGCGAGCTAGTTCTCGCTTGAGTTCGCTATCCATTGATATTCGGGAGCATCCTGAGCCGTACTGTTCTCCTCCAGTAATGGTAGACGAAGCCGAGGGAGTAGAAGACGAGTCGTGCCGACGCCATCCTTGAAACGATGGCTTAGTCTGAATATTCTGGTAGCTCTTGGAATGGGCGAGCTTGGCGGGAGTAGTGCTATGAGTGGAAATTCCGGCGGAGATGGAAGTTCCTATTGATCGGTCAGCTGTTGCGGCAAGGCTATATTGTAGAAACCCACCAGTCGGTATGGTAACCTCCTCGAATATCTTCCTCCTTTCTGGGACCGACGTTTGCCTTGAGCAGCCATTGGGACCCTTGCTGGGTGAGGTGTGGTTCTCCGGAGTAGGAGTCGACGATCGACGTTGTTTGGAGGATCGATGTCGTGGGGGAGTCCACCGACCACCAGGGATAAAGCTTGAGTCACCCGAACTGTTATTGCCTGTTTGTCTAACGCTGCGAAAAGTCGAGTCGGTCAGTGTAGATTGTCTACGTGTGGCCATGGAAAGATTGGAACATGATTGAGTGAAGGAGTTGTAGCTTTGGAACGAAGCTGGAGACGGTTCCATTGTTGAAACAGCATCAAGAACCTCAAATCTGGAGACGAGCTGGGCGAAGTTCCCACCACCGAGTTGGGCTCTGCGCCCTTGCGTCCTGACCGGAGATGCTGCCATGTTTGAGTTAGGAGAGTAACAAGCTGGAGTTGGAGGACGGTCAACAGCTGATCACATATGATGAAGATTTGCTTGATGCTGTGACTTGGGCCAATGTCGATGTTCTATGCCGATACTGAGAGGATGAAGATGGAAAATGGGAGTTGAAAATGGGAAGCTGAAGCTACCTGACCAGAGGTGAATTGGAAGGTGCTCATAGTGACACATACCTCTACGAAATACTTAGTAAGGTACCTAGCAGAATCTGCCCGAGAACAATAAGGAAGGAAGTCAAGAGTAGCAGATGCCCTCCCTCGTTGGGATGGGAGAGGCAGTACGTACCAATAACCTTCAATTCAGTGAAATAAGTAGGGAGAAGATAGAACTGAAGTAAAACTCGGACCGCCCTCCGCCGCAGCTTTTGGTGAGACATATATCAAAGACTGGGCGTCAACCATTTCTCGCCCTGGAAATTGTCTTTGGAAGAATTCGCGAACCATTGCATCAAATAGCCTAGAGGCTGGATTCATCAGGATGATCAATAAGTCAATCGAGCGCATTGCACAAGAATATTCCTGGGGGATTCTTGGTATCATTCGAAAGCGGTTGTATTCATTTCAGCCCGAACTATAGAGACTGAGCTCAACGCCTGTCCATTCCATCATGGCTGCGAATTGTCTCCTCCCAGGATAGTTATCGTCTTCTAACGTACAGTGTTTCGTCTATTGTACACGTATTATCGGTTTGGTAACAAGGGCGCTGGTTGGCCCTGATGTGGCTCGTTGTGTCGTTTTATTTACTGACTATTGATCGGTTAGCAATCCGCAGCTTTCACCCTTGAGTATCAGGGCGCAAGACTTACGGAGGCAGGAGGATCTCGCCCCACGAGCTGGAGAGAAAAGTAACGGCAACCTGAACACATCAATTAGAATCCTGGTCGTTGTCCAAGAAGCATCGTCGAATCTCAACTTACGCCGAAGACTGCAATGGCGCGCACGACAGCGGCGTTCTCGGAGGAGGTCAAGGTCTCGTAGGTCGAGCCGAGGAAGCCCTTGGGGGCGCGGCGCGAAGGCTTTTCAACATAGATTCGCTTGGGAGGCATCTTGACTTCGGTTTGGATTGGAGACGCGGAGGGAGGTGATGAGATCGCGACGGTGACGTTCGTTGACGGCTTAATGGCTATAGGGAAAAATTTGGATACGGAGCTTCAATCATTGATAGCGATAAGGGAGCGGCTGAGTCACGTGACTAAACTGGGGTTCGGTGGTCATTTGTTGGCGTTTAGACATTTCCCAACGCAGCAGAGTGCCGTCAAAGCTGGTCAAGACTTGGTGCAAAGACTGACTGCGAAGGACACGATTGTGTACTTGAGCCACTGAGTTGGAAATACCACTGCTCTCATTACAGTTTGGCGATGATGTTTGAGTAGTTTTGTCAACTGTTCACGAGTTTCTGATACTGCAAAGAGAGCCGGCGCTTTTTCAACGGTAGGTCTAGACACAAGCATAGGCGCTGCCATAGAAGCTCTGAATGAGCCTGTAATATACATACCGCGTCCTCATCTTTTCGCCCAAATGCAAGCTCTTCTGTTGCTCACCTTGCCCATATATTGTGTGTTGATAAGACTTGCACTTTTCGTCTCCTTCCGTACGGGTAGGTCGAGACAAAGCTCTTCCACCTTCTGCCATGATCCATCTTCCTTTCTTCCTCCAACACACTCAGCATGGCAATCATTTCAAACATCTTTGGCCACTAGCCACCATGCATCTTTTTAGAAACCTGTTTCGCTCTGGGGGAGCCATTATTGGGGACTCAGCAGTCAATGGGGATCTTCTTAGGTCCCCCGAGAGGCAGAACTCCTGATCAATGATGGTTATCATCATCCCCAGTTATGCCCTTGGTGTGCAGTCAAGCTGGTCAGTGCTTTTCCTGTTCCTAACTCTGGGCAAGGTCGAAATCCAATCGTGCAACTAGCATAACACAGGCCTTACACCGTCGAGTGCTGAAATGCCTGTTCTCTGTCAAAGTGTCGGAGTAACTACCCAACCATGTTGTATGATACCTTTTTCCCCAGTCATCGTGCTGTGGTCGCTCAAAGTGAGATATCCCCTCAATGTGTTGTGTGCGTCGGCTCAGGCCTGATTCATCATCGCCCGTTTTCCACCCTTCCCATAGGGGGATGTGGTGTCCATGAAGGGAGTGGTTCTTAGACTGCATCAACTTGTGATCCACTCCAACAGGACGAGGAACCATGAGGGCGGCAGCCAGTGGGGCAGGGAGTGAAGTTCAAGATAGTAGGTAGGGTATGAGAATGAACCCTGCCACGCAATTGCAGACTTCCAAGGGTGATGCGTCCCAAAAATGCCGTGTTCGACGGTGATTCCCAGATATACTCAACCTGAACAAGGCCTTGCTGAGGTAGCCTAAGTGGTCACCGAGGTCGAACTTATCGTTGAGACGAGCGGGTCAATAGCCCGCGGCACTTTACAGCTTTGTAAGGTCAATGCTATGACATGCATGCCAGGTGCCAGCTAGTGTCTTTGCCCATAGGCGGCAGAACGGCGGATAATACGGGCAGAATACCATAGCAGCAAGATAACAATGGTTCAAAGGACAGATGGCAAGTTGTCAGGTCGCCAGAGTTTCATTCTGCGCGGAAAGCCTGAGGGCAGCTCTGACAGGCAGAGTCACATGACTAGACTCGAGTTTCAGTGGTCCTTTGTTAGCGCTTAGACATGTCCCCATGCCTTTGTCCTCGAGTCCCAGGAAAAGGTACTTCTATGATGTACTAACTTTAATTTAGGCGTGGAAAGTCAAAGAGGCCCTGTTATATAAGCCATCGACGATGATTGAAGTTTGAAGAACAACCTCACTCTTACTATCGATTTTATCACTCGATCTCACGAACCCACCACCCAAGTATGAGCAGCAATCTGTCTCCCGGCCCTGGCGGCTTCATCCCCCCCAGCGGCCTTCCATCCCCCGCGCCATCAGCGTCGTCCACCCGCTCAACCTCGGGGCTTCCTCATCCGCGCGGCAAGTCCCTGCAGCCCGGTTCCAACAAAGAAGATCTAGTGAGACGATACGTCGAGGAGCGGCTTCTAGCCATCTCCCGTCGCTATGTCAAGAAGTTTGGCAACCCTGAGCCTGGAGACACCGTGGTAGGGTACAAGAGCTTCGGCGAGGTCTCCCGAGATCTCGATGGTGTCGTCAATGTTCTCTGGCTTTCGGGGACTCGTGAGTGTTGACAAAGACCCTGTGTCGTTGGACGCGATTTACTTACTGATGCGTCTTTTTCAGCGATGCTGCAGATTCCGTTTTTGCTGAAACTTGGAAGTGACTTCACCCAATACGTGAGGTCATTCCCTCCCTCACCAAAGGCAACTTTCGCAATCCTGCGCAAACTCGACCACTGTTTCGCCAGCCTCCTTTCAGGAAAAGACATCACCACCAATGAAACATTACCCGGCTTTGAGAATGGCTTGCGAGGCGGCATGTCCACTACCGACATGGTCCGCTGTAGAAGTCTCGTGGAGCAGACCCGAGTTCTCATGGTCGAGGTCATGAGCCAAGGTGTGGAGGAAGAGGATGAGGAGGAAATGAACGGTGGGGATGATACAGATACTAACATGGATGACGATAATGGCCTGGGGGATTGGGACTTGAGTGATGAGGAAGAGGAGCGGATGCACCTTGACGTCGCGAGGATCTACGAGAACACGATCGTCCGCTTAGGCGAAAGGTTAGGCGATTCACTTACGGCGGGTATGAGAACGGACGATTGAAGGTCTTGGAGTTGACCTACACGCCAGGGAACTCCCAAAGAAAAAGTCTCGTCCAACAGCAAAGATGCAGTCTGACGAACATCACAGTCGGGGTCAAGTTGAGCCATACCTTTCATCAACTTGACGCCTCCCAAAACTATCAGCGCAAATCTAGTCGCTATTAGCTTATAGTTCTACCTACACAAATGGCACCGAGGGGAGTTCATTGGGGACCAATGCCGATCATACTGAAGGAGGGAGGGGTCCTTGGGAGATGATAAGACGGAATTCGTCTTCTACCTGCAGCAACTCATTGACCTGAGCGTCTTGCAGGGAACAGGGGACCAGTCCGCGCTCTTTACGTTGAGCGCGGAGCTGCGATGCGGCCTGGCTTTAGAGCTGGATGCACATCATTCTTGAAGATCGTCATGAAATAGTCAAAGGCCTGTACACAGCGGAGCAATTCAATCGACTATCTGCAATCAATCACAGCTACGCCGATTCTCTACACAGAATCGCATCGCATCGTATCGCACCGCACTCAGCCGCACAACTCGTTCATGTGCCTCAGGAGCTACTCTCGAGCTACGGTCTATCTATGCATATATACGAGGCACGTATATGCAGCACCCGCACCCATCACGCTCTGCGGTGAAGCTACAGTTTCTGGTCTGGGAGGTCAGGCGGTTTGCGGATTCTTCGTCTGTCTTGGCTGCAGAGCCCCTAGAATATAGGGTGGACTAATCATGTTCACGAGAAGGGATTAGAACAAAATGCATCTTGGGAGAATGGGGAAAAAGGTCGCCAGCGCATCCGTCTCGTGTTTTGGATGTGGGTCGTGAACTGGTTGTGCCTCTGAATGTCATTGCTCTAGCGGTGACGCCTCACTTTGACTCTCAAACACTAGTAGCAACGGCATTTTTGCTAAACAAGTAGGTAGTCTAAGTAGGCAAATAATTTTCTTTTAGAGAAAAAATTGAGAAAATCCCCCACATTCTCGGCACTCTGGTTTATACTGGACTGATAGCCCGTCTGTTTGCATGGCCCTCACATGGCAGACGCAAGCTGTCTTAGACGCCCTGCTATAGGACAAATTTAGCCCATGAATGCCATATCCCTGCTCCACCCCTCCCATATTGGCCGCATGTTTGGAGTTCTCGACCCCCCTGAGTTGAGCCTCCTCGACTCTTGTCCCCGTTTCGTATGAATCAGGGTCCGAGGGCCATTCCCCAAAAATAAATAGCTCGCATATTGCAGGGCTGGTTGTTTATGGAGAGATTCTCCTAACATGTGATGTACCCATGCTCTCGCATCTTGTTCTTCATCTCTCCTACTCAACCCCCCCGGCCCTGGCGCATATCGTTTCATCACCCCCCAGCACCGCCCCTTTCCGGCCACTCCCTCTTCATCTTGGAGGGAAGCAATTCCTAATAATTCCCTCTTTGGTCGGTTCCGGACCCAAGAGCATGAAGCTCGCGCGCCCTAGTCCATTAAGCGCCTCGCATGGCCGCCTATCTCCCGAGGTGTCGTGTCTCTTCCCACTTGGCATGTTTCATCTTTCAACCCTCGATTTGTCCGTCTCCCCAATCATGGCTCGCCACACGCAAACGACGACTCTGCTCGGCACATGGTTCTTGGTGGATCAATGTTAGACTCCGTGTGTTCCTGGCCTCGATGGCAGCTCGACAGCCGGGGGACGTCCGACCCGCTTGAGCCTTGAACCTGACTAGGATGGATGGCGCGTTGCGTTGTTCGCGATGCCTGAACGAGGCCCGGCCTTTTCATCTCCATCACCATGACCCCCAGTCCAATGCTTGATTGGTTACTAGACCGCAGAGCAGAAGAGGAGCCCGACCGGCCTAGCAACCTAGTCGGTATAACCAGCGGGTAGTGTAGTATAGCCCAGCTCGGGACGCCCTGATGTGAGTGCTAGATATATAACAATGGCCCTCCCTCCCCATCCGCATTCGGATTGTGAGGCTTCACCTACCGCTCTTTGCATTCTTGCTCCAGTCCTTCCTTTTGTTCGATATTTGCCTCCTTGCTTACTTTCCTTCACTCTTGCCCAGGAGGCCCATCATTCTGTATATCTTCTTCTTCTTCGACTTACATACATTGCCTTCGTCGCATCTACCTTCACTTACACCAACCTCACTTACATCAGCCTCACTTATACCAACTTGCAAGATCTTCACAATGCGCTTCTCAGCAACAACCCTCCTTACGACCTCCTTGACCCTCGTCACCGCCATCCATCCGCCTCCCGTTCCCAACCTCAAGCTCACCTGGTCCGACTCCTTCACCGGCTGCCAAGGCTGCACGCCATCGCCGTCAAACTGGAACATCGCCCTCGATATCAACACTAACAACGAGGCCCAAACCTACACAACCGCATCCTCCAACCTACAGCTCTCCGGCGGGGAAACCCTCCAGCTCGTGCCCTGGAAGTCCGACGCAGGTCAATGGACGTCTGGAAGAGTTGAGACCAAGGACGCCTTCACGCCTCAACCGGGCAAGGTGATGCGCATCCAAGCAGGGCTACGCATGGGCGACAATGCGAGCAAGCAGGGAGTCTGGCCCGCTTTCTGGATGCTGGGCGATTCAATGAGACATGGCACCGCGTGGCCCCTGTGCGGCGAGCTGGATATCTTCGAGCAGATCAACGGCGCCATGACGGGCTACGGGACCGTTCATTGCGGCGACGTCAACGGCGGAGTGTGCAATGAGCCTTCAGGTCTGGCATCTCAGATCAACATTCCCGATAACGAGTTTCACGCTTGGTCTCTCGTCATTGATCGCACAAGCGGGAACTGGCAGACTGAGACGATCACATGGATGATGGACGGGAATGTGTTCCATCAGCTCAAGGGGAGTGACCTGGGAGACCAGCCGACTTGGTCGACGCTTGCGCATTCACCTATGTATATCCTTCTCAACGTCGCCGTCGGAGGCAATTGGCCCGTAAGTTTTCGCATACCATAATTGCTGGGTAGCAAAAGGAAGAAAAATGAACTGACAGTTTTAGGGGTCACCAAACGATGCTACTGAGGATGGATATGGCAGCATGATGGAGGTGCAATACGTCGGTGTTTACGAATCCCAATAGAGAGAACGTCTGCGGCGCGGCCTGTTCGTTCCAGCAATGGCCTGGAATCTTCTTCACTTCTTCCTGAACGACACCTTCACGTTGACCTTGATGGTGGCGTTAAGAAGAGTCGTTTTATACTTTTGACTTCTTTTATATGGATGGGGAGCTTTTGGAAAGACGATATACCCTGATGAACTAGACTCTTTGGCGTAAGAAACGAAGGGTTGAGTTAGTATTCTTTTAAAGGTGATCCCCTGAAAGAGGGGACTTAACTAGATATGAGCTGTAGCCTAGACATTGAGATTTTAAAAGAACCATGGATTGGAAAAGATAGCTTTCTCTACTACTCTACCTTTACGAAATTGACCTTCACTGCAAGAAGCTCGAGTATTTCAAAGATCTTCCATAGATGTCTTAGGGCAATGCTGTATTCAAATTACCTGCCTCCCTATACTGAAAAGACGGCATCCCAGTAACCAATGCTGAAAGCTTCCTCTTAACGTAACGATAACAAAAAATATTGGTATGTGATTTTGGAAAAAGCAGCGGATAACCCTAAAAGGACAATAAGACCAGAATAACACTTTACAGGAGATGGGTTCGTTCCGCCGTCCCATTTCTTTGCTCTCAAACGTGACAGGATCAAAACACAAGACGAGAATAAAAGAAAAAAAAAAAAAAAGGACGATGTTAGAAAAGGGACATCAAAATACTCTTTTCCCCAAAAACCATCACGGAGGAGAAATCACCCCCCGGGGGACCTGATCGCCGCATGACCATGATATAGTTCCACATAAACGCCGTGACGAATGATGCCAGATTAAGTTTGTCCCAAGATGTTAAGCCAACCCAACACACTTCGCGTTCATCCCTAATCCGCTCCAATCTCGCCCCCGTCCATTGAGGCGAACGTGTTGTTGAAGTCGAAGGGCTGGCTATCACCATCGCCGTCGTGGAGGAATGAGTCAAAGTCGAAGTCGTTAAGTACGTCTCCCGATTGGAGAGGGTTAGCCAGTTCCATACTTCCAAAGTTGACCTAGGTCACTGTTAGTGTGTGAAGACATGGGAGAACTGCACAGGGCATTCGTACCATATCATCAAAGCCAATGCTCATCGATCCGTTCTGGTTAGGATCGCTATGTGTCTGAGGTACCGGAGGTGGTTGGGGAGCGGCACTGCCGTTGTTGCCAGCTGGGGGAGCTGGACCATTTCCTGGTTGTCCGTTTGGTGCTCCGTTTCCGGCCTGGCCATTCTTGAAGTTGCCACCTTGGTTGGCGGGTGTAATGGGTGTCGCGGGTGCAGGTGTTTCTTGTTCTCCGCTGTTCTCACCGGCTGGTGTAGCTCCGGAATTGACGTTCTGATTCGACTGCTTCTGAGAGGCGGCACGCTTAGAAAACTTGTTATTCTTCAGAGCTAAACTAAAACCCAACGCAGTACTTACCTTTTCCTTCGCGTTCTTAGTTTCCTTCTTCTTCGGGGCGGCCTTTTTGCCTTGGTTGGGTGTAGGCGGCGCCGCCGCAGCCTGTTGAGGAGAGGCAGTTGTTCGGTTGTTTGCGTTGCCAGCAGCAGCGGGAGCAGAGGGGGGTGGCATGGCTCGCTGCTGAGGTGTTCCCTGGACCTGCGGGCTTTGCTGCATCGGCTGGGGTACCATCTGGCCATTAGGTCCCTGTTGCCATTGTTGAGGAGCCCCCTGGCCAGCTTGCTGCTGTTGCTGCGCTTGTTGTGCCTGTTGCTGCCGAGCGGCCATGATCTGGGGGTTCATGGGTCCGTTGAAAGGTTGTCCCGGGTGTGAGCTTGGCGGTCGCATGCCATTCATCTGCTGCTGGCCGGCCATGTTGCCATCCATGCCCTTGAAAAAATGAGGAGCCATGTTCGGATCAACATGGTTGCCCATGAAGTTCATGGCTGGGTTGGGAGAGCCTCGAGATTGGCCGCCCTCAGGAACTGGTGATGGGATGCCCGAGTTGTTCATCTGAGGGGTACCACGCTTCATCTGATCTGCAGGGTTGGGGGAAGCACCTGTTCGCATCGCCTGCGGTGAAGTGTCCTGGAATTGCCCGTTAGGACCTGGCGGGCCACCCGGACCTCCTGGGACTCCAGGGCCAGCTTCTCGAGGCATGCCGCCCATGT
Organism: Nectriaceae sp. PG4201; assembly: GCA_023628695.1. Lineage (NCBI taxonomy): Eukaryota > Fungi > Ascomycota > Sordariomycetes > Hypocreales > Nectriaceae > Nectriaceae sp. PG4201. The sequence continues at coordinate 251,790 of JAMAKE010000027.1, read as the reverse complement.
TATCCTGCTCCTGCCGGGCCATCATCAGTCTCTTCTTGTTCTGTTGCTCCAGTAACATTAACTGCATCTGATAGTCCTGTAGCGCATGGTTACTGCTGCCTTGGCCTTGAGGATTTCCGGGCCCGGGGCGGATTCCACCTGGGCCAATATCGCCGGGGTTGTAGAAGGCGTTCAGTGCAGTACCATCAGGTCCCTGGGGCATCATCGGAGAGCCTTGGCCTTGGGGTCCTGCGTTCGGCATTTGCTTGTTGCCCATTTGGGTACCATGGTGCTGCTGTAGGTTCTGAGAGTACGTCGCGATTGACTTCTGCTGAGCGCCTGGGGGTGCATTGACAAAGTTTTGGAATTGCTGTTGGTTCAGGGAGTTCGGGTTGATGCCATTAGCGGTGAGCATCTGAGCAGCGGCGACAGCAGTGGGGTTTTGAGCCATCTGTTGCCCAGGCATTTGCTGGCCGGGTCGTCCGTTGGGGATCATTCCAGGTTGCCCAGGGTTAAAGGGCGCCCCTTCGAGGCGTTGTCGCTTGGATGGCGAAGGTGCATTTTCACCAGAAGCGGGCGAGGAGGGGCGTTCACGGTTGGCGTCCATACCGGACGGATCTCGTTGCATTTGGTTTTGCTTGGCCTGCTGGAGCATTTGCATCTGGGGACTAGAGGGCGAGGCGATTAGGATGGGGATCAAGACTGGAGGCAATGATACGCAGCGACTTACTTGTTTTGATTATTAGCCATAGCGGCGCGGGCTAGGTTGCCCTGCTTCATATTCATCATGTTCCCGTTTTGCATCCGCATCATCTGGGCCTGAAACTGTTGCTGCTGCTGTTGCGCCATATCGGGGCGCATCTGGCGCAGCAGTTCTTGTTGCTGGTTCTGCTTCAATCGCGATTGTTGCTAATGTGGGCGAGAGTCAGCATTTGTGCCCGGCTGCATATTGGGAGGCGTCGAAGAGCAGTGACGAGGCTGCAGACCGAGCGCCTTACGTACCTGAGTATGTGCTACATATTGGTTGACGGTGCCGTTTCCGCCCTTGACGCGTTGTGCGTTGTATATATCCCAGAATAGGCAGAACCACTCGTAGAGAAACGATGTATCGGAGGCGGGCATAGGCAGCTTAGGGGGCGGTAGGTCGTCAGGCAGCTTGGCATCGAGGTCGTCCTTAGAGTCAGTATCCATAGGATCGTCGCTGATGCCGTTGATGACATTGCCATTTTCGTCGCGACGGCGGTTTGCGCCATCCTTGGCAACGTTGACCTGTTGGTCGCTGGAAAGGAGAGATCGGGCGCAATCGTACATGCCATATCGGATGAAGTATTCGTAAATGTACGTATTGAGTACACCGCGCTGGTTATCGTTCATCATCTGCTGCTGCTGCTGTTGTCGAGCGGCATGGGCGGCGGCAGCGACCTGCGGATTCATGGGGCCATTATTCATCATGGGCATTGGAGCGCCGCCGACAGGACCGCCCATGGGGTTCATGTTGGCCATGTTCACGTTTGGATTCATGGTCGTGGTTCGATGGTGATGAGAAGGAGTGCCGACAAGGCCAAAAACTTTGCTTGGTTAGCCAACCGGTACGTGCCGCCACGCGGAGCGCTGGACAGCCGACCGACGTGGGTGTGACGGGCGGCGATTCCAGGAGGCGGGGGGGAAAGACGCGGTGGACGGCGCGCGGGAGAGGGAATTGAAGTTATCGATGATAATCGCAATCGGATAAAGTGAACTCGAGAGGGTGAAGATGGCGAATCCGATGAGCAATCGACGTGTCGGTCGTGATACGATTGATGATAGAAGCGGTGGTGATGGACGGTCGCTGATGGAATCGACGGTGCGACTTGAGGTAGGGACGGGGGGTGGGAGGCGGTAGTGTGCCTAGAAGATCGAGACGGGGTTCGACCCGGGCGTTGAATATTTGAATTATATCGAAATACCGAAACTCAAACAAACTTTGGGCGCAATGCTGGCACAGCAAAGCAAGTTGTGCAAACAAGTACCTCCGGCTGTCGATACGGTTTAGGACGTGCCCTTTCGCAGGAGTGCTGCGCGATTCGGATTCGGCGATGGGAGAACGTGTTTCGCTGGATTTCGTGACCCTTGGTGGGTTCCGTGGCGCCCTCCTTGGTCGAAGAGGGACTCTAGAATCGCTGTCTCTTGAGCGGGATTGGCGGTAACTGTAGCACCTCACTCTTCAACGTCGATGAGCCGAGCGAGTCTTGGGGGCACTGGATGCTCGCAGTTGTGCGCGCGCGCTTCGCTTCGCTTCGTCGTCGGGAGCGAAGATAAAATGGGCACCTCAGCTAACAGAGGTCGAATGCAGCACCACAACCACAGCAGGGCACAGGCATCACTACCTCGTGACAGGCGGCTCGACGTGCTCTGGGAGCGCAAGGCTCAGGGCTCAAGGCGCAAGGCACAGGGGGGGGTCGATCTGGACTGTGCCTAGGGCAGTATAGGTAGAGAGAAGGGGAAGTGTATGCAAAGAGAGAGCAGAGTAGCAGGGCCTTGGCTGATGGGAGAGCCTGGAGAGAGAGACAGCCTGGGAGACTTAGCCCAGCGGGTGGGGGCTTCTGGTTGGAGGCTGGAGAGTTGGAGGCTGAGAAAAAAAGTGGCAGCGGGTGGGAGTGGGTGATGGATTTGGAAAAAGAGAGAGAAGGCAAAGGGAAAGTGGGCTGGGCGTTAGGAAAAAATGATCGACTGCTCTTCCCGTCACCTCAGTCTCTCCATTTCTCCACAGACTGATTGATGTCTCCAGGCCGGCCAGGGCGCTGACGGATCGGATGGAGGGCCCTGACAGCCACCTAGACAGCCCTGTGGGAGCCCGCTAACAGTGACAAAGTCGCATTTTGGGCGCGCCCCTCTCCCCTAACGCCCATGTGCGCTCAGCCTTCTAGGCTGTTCTAGGTGCAGGTCCCACGTCACGTATATCTCAAACCGTCATGCGTATTCCTGGGCACTGCACAATTTGTCAATTTGTGACGGCACCTGAGGCATTACAATGCGTCGTGCTGCCTGATGCCTGAGGCAGCGAGTGATCACGTTTACAATTTTACAACGGGCGTTATCGGTACCTGCGTGATGCGATCCGTTCGGTACTTCGGCTAGCTGCACGCTCACCACAACGAGTCCATGTACCTCGTAACGGAACCTCATATTCTTCCCGTCTTGGCGGCTATCATTCCGTTGACGAGGAGACTCTCCCGGTGCCCTCACGACTCAATTCACTTGTCTTCTATCAGGATAGAGAGCGCGGAACGCGCCGATATACTTGGAACCGTCGCGGGAATGACTCGGCATGAACTGAAGTCAGGCCACTCACTGCAAGCACAGGCCCATATCTCATGGAACCTCTGGTGATTCCCTCACATCTGTGTGGCCTCCACCACTTAAACAACTCCAATCGGTACGTTAGGGAAGAAAGTCACCGAATACTCATGTTGCCTGAGTTGAAATGCCATCCCACCAATCCTTTGTACCCCTCTTTTCTACGCTATCCCTTTGGTGATGGGTACTCTCAAAGCAATTGCATCTGCCGATGCGCCAATTTATTGATTGTTAAATTGTTATGCATCTGAACCTGAGTCTATTCAAGGAGTTGGATATGGGTTCAGATGTGTAATTGCATCCCGATGTGAACCTGTGATTGGTATCTGATACAACCGGGACGCTGCCGGTGCGTCCTAGCTTTTATATGTTCCGGCTCATCCCCGGATTGATCAAGAACCACTCTCTTCATGGGTATCAGCATCCTTTGTTCTATGCATATGACGGCTTGCCATAATATCTAGCCTCCCCCCGTCCCTTAACAACCCTCGCGCCGGCCTGTTGCGTGACCATTTGATGGGTCCATTTCAATAGCCATCAAATGGTTCAGTTTCCGCATACCCCACCGGGAAGTTTGGTGGACTGGTCTTTGTATGCCCCTTTGTCGCTGCCTCTGGGAATCGAGCGTTTAAACCGCTGTTCTCAATCGTCTTCTGGTGGTAGCTCATCGTCGATGTATCGTATTAGTGAGACCCTCATCTCCGTGCTGTCGTTGCCGCGCAGGACATCACTGATAAAGTGTGCCTCTACCTGCATCTGAACCATCTCTAGAGCGCCGCGAAGCACTCCGCACAAAATATTGGAGTACCAGAGTTGATCTTGGGCCCGTCCATCATCCGGGAGCTCCACAAAGTCCGCCAGTGGATTCTCGTCAAACACCAAAGAGAATTGGTTGTTATCGCTCGTCCAATTTGTTACTTGTGGGGTGATGTTGAGGAATATCTTGAAGCCGACCTTGAGACCCCAGTTAACAATGGCCCAGATCACTATTTCCAAGGCTAGGAGCTTACTCGTGATATCATATCGGCAGTTTCGCGGAAGTTGATGCACCGCTTCATTGTATTCGATTTGGCGAGATAATCTTCGATGAGTCGTAGCCCAATATTGTATCCCATCTTGTCGAGTTGCTTGTTTACTTCGGCATAATCACTCTCGAAGTCTTTACATAGTTGCGCAACAATCGTTCCGTAGGTAAGCGTTACAAGCTCTGCATTGACTTTGTCGATACGAGTTCTATGTCTTTATGTCAGATTCATTCTTAGGTCGCTTGGTATAGTTTCCCCTACTTCCAGATCCTACAACATCATTAGCTTCTGAATAATTTCGGGCTGCTCGGTATGATCTCAACGTACTCCTCGCCCACACGGGCTGCCTTACTGGCAGACATGGCGTTGGCTAGATTGAGGGCGGTGGGCTCTTCAACTGCTGCTTATCTGTAGGTGGACAATATTTCGACGCGGAGGAGGGAAAACAATTTGTCTTGCGATACTGCAGTGGCTTTTTAATGTGTTCGTCCTCTTGTGATGATACGTAGCTTATTAGCTACGACCAGCACAAGTTAGAAGCCACCGTCCACGTCAAAGGAGTCGGAGCACGGAGGCGGTGGACCGCCGATGCTGGAATAACATCCGGCCCGAGCGCCAATCAGATGCCGCTTTGACTCAATCTGCAGGAAAGTCAACACCAGCGTCGTGAAGCTTGGTGGTAAAAGTGTCGATTTTGAACCAGATTCCAGCACGGCTATAATACCACTGCTATCTCCTTCTTTTGCTTTCGCCAAGCTCCCGCCGTCAATATGTCAGCAGAAAAGCGCCCCGCCGATGACGATCCGGGCTCGTCTCAGATGCTCGTGAAGCGACAAAATGTTACATCCTCAACAGGCGCTCTTGCGCGTCTCAATGCGTCGAGCAATGCCCTTGTCCAGAGTGTATGTATTAACCGACTATTAGAGCTGTCTAGCTTACCATATCCAGGCCCCGAGAACCAGCGGATTGCAGGCACCTGTAATGGAGCTTTCCGGACACACTGGGGAGATTTTTGCGGCCAAGTTCGATCCTACTGGCAACTTTATAGCGTCTGGGTCGATGGATAGGAGTTTGAGTAGGTTTGAAAAGAGTCACCATACTGGTCTTGTTTGACTAATATTGTTTAGTGCTTTGGAGGACGTACGGTGATTGCGAAAACTACGGATTACTGAATGGCCACAAGGGCGCGATCCTCGATCTCCAATGGTCGCGCGATTCGGAGATACTATACTCAGCGTCGGCTGACATGCACCTTGCGAGTTGGGACCTGACATCAGGGACTCGGATACGTCGATATGTAGGGCACGAGGAAATCATCAACACTATGGACATCAGCAGGCGAGGCGAGGAGCTACTCATTAGCGGTAGTGACGATTCGACGATCGGCATCTGGGACCCTCGAACAAAGAATGCGGCCGATTATATTGAAACCGAGTTCCCCATCACGGCTGTGGCTATTTCGGAGGCCGGGAATGAGATCTATTCCGGTGGTATCGACAACGACATCCGCGTCTGGGACTTGAGGAAGAAAGCATGCGTCTACTCTATGCTAGGGCACACAGATACGATCATGTCTCTACGAGTATCGCCAGACTCGCAATCGCTGGCCTCATATGCTATGGACTCGACGGTCAAGACCTGGGATATTCGTCCGTTTGCGCCAACTGAGAGACATATTCGCACGTTTGATGGTGCTAGTATGGGCCTGGAGAAGAACCTGATGGGAGCCAGCTGGGATTCGGATGGCAAGAAGATTGCGGCTGCATCAGGTGATGGGACAGTAATGATCTGGTCGAGCGAGACAGGAAAGCTCGCATATAAGCTTCCCGGACACAAGGGCACGGTCAATTGCGCGGAGTTTGCGCCAGGAAAAGAACCCATACGTAAGCTATCCCTTTCCATGACTTGAGGCAGTCGACTAACAGCCCTAGTTCTCTCGGCATCGACTGATAGAACGATGCTTCTTGGTGAGCTGAGGTGAGAAGTACGAGGAATAGCGATAGATTTCGATTATCAGCCAAACAAGCGAGTGTACGGGTTTACGCTGCGCGCAGATGCCTGATGAGGTGCGGAAGTATAATTCCCTTTCAGCATTTTACGACCAGGGCTATTATTAGTCTAGGTCAATGCTAGCCAGCTAGTTAGGAGTTGTGTACAAAGCGACTGCTGCAGCTGTCACCTCGGAGCCGTAATTTTCTTTACCCTTTGAGATATTCAGGGTGCAAGATGCGGAGGATCGTTGGGCAAAATCGAAGGCACAGCCGAGATATCACGAGCTTTCCCTGTAGGGAAATGTGGATTTCACATAGATGAAGTGCGTCTGCTCGACGGGAAATAAGTACTTCAGGAGTCGTCTTTATCGAGAAGACTCTGATCACAGCTCTACTGGCGACCGCATAGCAAGCTCGGTATAGGTTGTGAAACGAAGAAAATTATCCGTATCATGTGTTTTCTCGCCATTTTTGTATGAATCTCAGGGTGAACTTCAGGTTCTCGTGAGGTTTCAGGCGTTTGTCCAGTATCGCGCTTAAGTCGGCCAATGAAGACACTGCAAGAAATAGCGTACTCGCAAAGCTCCGCTGCGCCACAAGAGAAGTCCAGGCGAGGTACTTCGGTACCTGCCTATATACGAGGCTCAGAGAATCGCGATTGGTAGGCTAGCACAGCTTGTTATTGAAAGCCTGGAACCTGGAGATGAAACCGACACCCTGGCCATCAGCCCCTGGTCGGCGACTCCTTTTCGACTTCTGCAACACGCCAGATGTCACAGCATGGGCTCTCAACCCTGGCGAATTAATCCTTTACAGGTCCTCACACTCCTGACACGTTCGTCGAGGTCCCATCGTGGGCCGTGTGCAGAGAACCAGTTGCGAGCAGCACCTCCTTGAATTCCCCGGAATACCTCCAATCTCATCCAATTCTTCTCACAAGCTAATTCTTGCTTCTTGTTTCCTATTTACCTCCCGAAGAGTGTCCGATCTGCACCTCTGCCTTGTATTGTGTCTGAGTGCAGCGACGCGAACCGTGTCTTGTTACACCATGCTCGAGATGCTCCCCTTGATGCCGCAGGAGCCCTCACCTTTCTCATTTTGATCTTTTACTTTCTTTCAGTGTTTTCCATCGTCAACCACCGCATCACCGCCCCTGCAATATTCATTCCAGTAGCTCTGCGAGCTGCTGTGAGTTGTGGTGATCATCTAGGCGGCGTTTTTTTTTTTGTGATACCCTCTAATCTCTGGGTGTTTGAAGCTGAACATTTGTTGGACGTTCCTTGAACGTCCAACCTATCACTATCATCCCCGACGATAATTGCCTTGCTTTACGAGCCGCGGACCTACTGGGCCATTCTCTTCACTTTCGTTGCTAGACATTCTCGACGGTTCTCAACAGACCTCGACAGAGAACCCAATCCATGAAGCACACCTCAAACACGAACCGGCAGCGGCCAGAATCATGACGCAGGAAATGTCCACGATGGAAAGGTTACGAGCCGATCTCATAAGGCGAGCACGGGTGGAAAGACATGGCGAGATGGCCCAACCTGCGAATGATACGGAACTCGCAAATCAACATCCTACCACACAGGGTACGGGCAGTAGTCAAACCTCAAGATTCCCTCTTGGTCGGCCCTCAATCCCTCGATTTTTTCGACGCCGACAGGAAAGAGAGACTGGGAACACTGGGTCTGAGAGCCCGAAAACGCCAGATTTCAACATACGAGCACCAACTCTCCCATCGACACGGCTTGATATCCCAAATCACGGTAGGACATGGACTGCAGGGTCAAATGGGCCGTCATCCCAATCGGACATGACCCAATTGGGCTCTTCGTCACCAATGCTACCACATGGACGCCAAGAGAATGTCATAGCCCGACCAGCTCCCGCCTCAGCAGCTCCATCACAAAGCATATCACAATCACAAATACGAAGAGGAAGATTCAATAGCCCTGACCCTGCTGAGGCGCAACTGGTTGCACTTGTGGAAGATGGACGAAGAAGACGAGGCGCTCGGCCTAGGACGCGAGGCAGGGGTCGGTCAAGACGATTCCTATTCTGCTTCCCATGGATCAGATCTCGGCGTATTCGATCTCAGATACTCCGGTGTTTTGTCTCAGGGTCGCTTCTAATACTGCTTTTGACCATATGTAAGTCTTCGTATAGTCATTGAGCGTCAATCTCGATCGAGATCTAACCGGTAGCTAGACCTGGCTTTATCAATGTCAAAGAACATTAATAGTAGCGAGATGACGATTATGTTGATTCTTGTCATTCTCTTTGGAACCGTCTTCTTCTGCCACGGACTTATTCGATTGGTTGTCCTGGTCGTGCGGGGAGACCGAGAACAGCGTCACCGATCACGCTTACCACATATGTATGGTCCTGGGGGATACGCAGTGCCATCACGCCCAATTCCCGTCGTTCTCGCGCGGGACGAGGAGGCGGCTGGAGTAGAGAGTGAAGCGGCCAAGGCGATGCCCCCGGCTTATGGACTTTGGCGGGAGAGTGTGGTAAGTTGAAAGAGATGCCCCAAGAGCGCGAACAAGTGCTAATGAAGTTGTAGCGAGTGGACCCTAACAGGTTATTCTGGCAGCGGACCGCTGCTGCTGATCAAATGCCGACACGGCAGGAAACTCATTCGGGACCCCGACCACCTTCGTATATCTCCGAAGACGGGGTTTCATACGTAGTAGAAGCAGTACCTCGATCTACAGCACCGACAACAGATGTACCTCTCCCACTACATCCATCAGAGGTAGGACGGGCGGCAGTGATGCCGACGCCCTAAGCACACAGACGTGGGACGAACGAAGCTTTTCATCGAACACGAGTGCTTTAAGGGGAGAACTCGCATTTTTTTTTTAGATACTGGGCCCTGCTTGGGGACGAAAATCTCCCCATCCAAGAAAAGGATATCTACGGGTTACGGACATGGCCTAGACTTTTTGATCGACGGCATCAACCCCGCGAGGGACGACGCCACAACTGGGGAAGGCGGCCAGACCTAATCCCTTCGGGGTCGAGACTTGGACTCGAGTGCAGCCATTTGTTGCACTGCAGGAATGGTCCCATTGTGAATTACGTCGTGAGTGGTTTTCCATGTTGGAGCTGAAGGAGAGGCACCGGCAAGCCGAGTTGGGGAGATTCCATTGATGGGACAGTTGACCTGTCGCTTACAGCCTATTGTTGCTTGGGTGAATCGGGTGCACATGATAGCAGCCCAAGCTTGAGCTTCCAGGAAGATGTGGAGTTTGATGGCGTGGTGTTGGAGACATGTGGAGATTTGTATTTACAGCAAACACGGGCGGCGTTAAAGGTCGGTATAGAGAACACAAGGAGTTCTAGGAATAAGATAGCCTCTGCTTTGTCCTCTTGAACCGGATTATCGGTCCTTTCAAGCTTAGGGAGATCCCTATACCTAGGAATATGGATGAGTCGAATTCGAAGTTCCATTGTGCAAATCCTTCCGCTATTATTAGCACCAACCCAAAAGCTTTTAACTCACTCCCTGAGAAGGGTAGTGCGGGGAGCAGTGACCAGGTGAGTCGAGGTTGTAGAGGTGAGCGCATGTAAGGGATGATGGCAGTCGGTGTGAGGATGCAGGTCCACGACATCACGCGGTTATTACACGTGAATATGAATGCCGTAAGGGCGTTGACTCCCTGAGAGATCCGAGAATTGGGACAAGGTAATTCTATTCGGAGAAAAGGCACAATACGCAGTCTAGGCAGTGTATTAGAAAGCCACCCCCTCTCTCTGGCTGGAAGCAATATTCATTATTGGATATCGCACCTGAACAGCGTTTAATAGCGTTAAAGATCATGTGGTCGCAATGGAAATTGTATCTGGCAACAGCGACCTGCTACCCAACACCCCCTTTCCCAATCAGGGTAAACCCAAGCCGTCCTCGAGTCAAGAGTGGATTAGCCTGGTTTTTTGTCACTGGGCAGACGGATGCTTTCCCCTTTCCCAATGCACAACCCTCGACCCCTTAGGCAGGCACAGGCAGGTTCAGCGCGCTGTTGGGTGGCTCTTGCCTTTGCCCCCTCCCCCCATAATCAGCCATCCCCCTCCGTCCTTCCCATTCCTGCCCGCGCGCCCGCCCGTGGTCCTTCCAGTTTTCGCTCCCCTCATTTATTTTCCCACTTGCGCAGAAAATTTTTCTTGAATATTCTACACTTTCTCTTGTTTCTTGGGAAGGATCGTTGGTGACGTTGAAGTCGAAATATCTACGAGAACAATATCGAAGGGGGTTTTTATTTTCTCTCTTGGGAACGAATCGAATTTTGGGTTTATCTTTGGAACCTTCAGGTGCGTGGTTGTGGTTGCGTTATCGTTTTTTATCGTTGTCGTCGAGTCTCCCTGCGGAAACGGTTTCTCAGCCCCTCTGGGTCGCCAAATCCTAAGCCTCGATGCGGTTTTCGTAGCTATCGCGAGTTTTGTCTTCGACATCGATTTCTGGATGCGCTTACGATTACGATTCATCGGCGGCGATTTAATTTGCGCTCTCGGAAGGATCTGGATTCGACATCGGCCGGCCTCCGTTTCAGCCTCCGTGTGCGACCCGAGAATTCGGTGCGACATGGGCCGCAGGATGCATTAGGTACGAGGATGCATCTACGGCGCGTGTTGATGCGCACATCGAAACGCTCTGCCCCGATTTCTGGAATCCTGTATATGGCGTGAGGATGCGAATATCGTCTGCTGGCAATACGCGCATTTTGCATTGGGTTGCGTATTCGCTGCAATATCTATCGGCCTTTACGCGACGCTGCGAGGATGAATCTATGAGCCATTGTCTCCAACATGATGTCGCATACCTGTCGTGATTGCGAGATGCGGATTTTGAGCCATCGACGACGCCACTGCTCGGGTTGTCACTACGATTATGTTTCCCAACGGAGACGGCAAATCGCGCTCGCCTGTAGATATCGCCCTCTCCAGTTTCAACGACCGATGCAAGGAACACGCGGGGGGCACAGCGGAAAATGCACTAGGGAAAGGAACCCAAGATACCAGAGATCTCGAATGTTCACCAATGCTGTTCCGCCGCGCGATCGAGATAGACGGCGATTCACTTATCCAGCTTCCAGTTGAAGACAGGCTAGGGGAGACACGACGGCGACTCAGATGTCGCAGAATACTGACGTTCGCTCTCACAGAAAAACATCACTCATCATGTCTTCTCTCTCTCGACGTGCTTGCTACAAGTGTGGCAATGTTGGCCACTATGCCGAGGTCTGCTCCTCTGCTGAGCGCCTTTGCTACAACTGTGCGTATCCCCCGTGACCCTGGCTACCTAGATGCTAAATACTGATCCGAACTTATACAGGCAAGCAGCCTGGTATTGCTTACCCCGAAACGTCCACCACTGGCGACCTCAACTAATTCCTCTGCAGGCCACGAGTCCAACGGCTGCCCCCTGCCTCGCACTACCGAGGCCAAGCAGTGCTACCACTGCCAGGGTCTTGGACACGTCCAGGCTGACTGCCCTACTCTTCGCTTGAGCGGCACTGGCACCAGCGGCCGTTGTTACAACTGCGGCCAACCTGGTCACCTTGCTGTATGTTCATAAAATCCGCTCGCATTTTGTCGGTACCGATCGACTGACTGGCTACAAAAGCGCGCTTGCCCTAACCCTGTCGGCCCTGCGATGGGCCGCGGTGCCCCTATGGGCCGTGGTGGATATGCCGGCGGTTACGGCCGAGGTGGCTTCGCTGGTGGTCCCCGTCCTGCTACTTGCTACAAGTGCGGCGGCCCCAACCACTTCGCCCGGGATTGCCAGGCTCAGGCTATGAAGTGCTACGCTTGCGGCAAGCTGGGTCACATCTCCCGCGACTGCACCGCTCCTAACGGCGGTCCTCTTAACACTGCCGGTAAGACTTGCTACCAGTGTGGTGAGGCTGGCCACATCTCCCGGGACTGCCCCCAGAAGAACGGTGCCCCCGGTGAGATCCCTACCCACACCGAGGTCGACTTGGGCAATGTCCCTGCCGCCCCCGTTGCTCCTATTGCCCCCGTGGCTTAGAGCGCGTTCAGGACTTCCTGTCAGGACCAGATCGGAAACGACGATGCCCTGACAGAGAACGAGATCGTCTCCTCTAACCTGGAGTCGTTCTGACGCCGACTTGCGTGTTTCTTGCCTTTTCATTTATGCCCGATACGTGAACATACTTTATCACTACTTTACTACCTTACTACTACTTCTTTGATATGGTTCTTGTTTATTTTATTCTGAAGCATGCATGGCCTGCAATGTTTCTCCACCGGCTTTGCACGGCGTCTTCGTTCCGTCTCGTTGCGCCCTGCTCCTCTTC